>CAUYLG010000503.1:0-122631 GCA_963573385.1 Cacajao melanocephalus
TTAATTTTATATTCTAAAATAATTTAAATTTTTTTTTCACTGGTTTTAAAAAATAAATTTTAAAATTAAATTTAAATTATAATAATTAAAAAAAAAAAAAAAAAAAAAAAAGAGGGGAACACACGCACACACACACACACACACACACACACACACACACGGGAAACCACAATATATTCTATATAGATCTGATGGTGTTTTCTTTGTTCATTTTAGTTCAAGATGAAACAGCTGTTCATTGTTTAAAATAGCATCTCACATTTAGATCTTTTTCGCGTCAAAAGGAAGCCATCTTATCCTTCCAGTTTGCTAACATTAGAGAGGGGTAAACACTCATTTCCTACTTATATTATTTATAATGCAGACTCCTGAACTTTTGCATCCAGTGTCAGACTGACCCCTCTCCTACGAGGTTTTGAACCTTCCTTCCCCTGACCCCATCAACAGACCAGAGTAACCTGAAGGTCATATTTTTCCTTTTATTCATCTTTTAAACACACATTTCCTTATTAGAATCCAGCAGCTCTGGCTAATCCGAGGGTTGCTCCTATAAAAGGTGGGGATGGCAGTTATTTTATGACATTTTATCAGTGGGCTGATACCAGAGTCTCTAAAGAAACTTCTTAATGGTGATGAGATCTTTACAAGAGTCTCATGTTTCCACTCCTTCTCTCAGAGCCATGGGTCTGTAAGTACCTGCCAATTTGATTTGAAAACCACGTCTTAGTTCTTGAAAAAAATATATATCTTTTATAACTAGGAGTTTTCAAACTGTTTAATCTAAATAGCTTGAAGCATGCCTGCAGACCGTTAAGGCAGAAAAGCAGAAAGATATATCTCTTTCAAAGGGATCCTTTACAATAAATCCTCTGACCTTAAGTTAGGGGGCATTTTAGAACCTGTCACACTAAAACTGAATGGTCCACCTAGATTCAATGCCAGATCCACCCTGCCCAATTCCTTTCCAGATAAAAAAGTAAGCTGCCATTACATTAAAACATTAAAAACGCTGGAAACTCTAAATATAGCCAGCAGACCCAGGAATTTTTCTTCTCTCACAAACTAGGATAGTATTACCAAAGATGATAATGGGACTATTTTACATATATTTTTTAGAAATACAAATAGTTCCAAGACCTGAATCCAAATTATAAAACCCCTTTACTGAAAAGTTGAAGGTGGAAAACATTACATAATTCAAAGAACAAAATTTGGAAATCAACTAGTCACACACCATTAATTTGTAGATAAGGAAACTGAGGTCCCGAGAGACTAAAGGTCTGGTTTATGGTAGATTTTGTTTGTATTTGCTGAATGAAGTACATGATTGCTCTATCACTCTCTTGCAAAAGAGAGAGCCTGGGACACTGACAATAAGCCTGCCCATCAAATGTCAATTCAACTATTAAAAAATTAACACTGAGACTGAACTGGTCATTTATCCTAATCCAGTTAAAACCAAAACTGCTAAATGAGAAGTTATTTCATTTTTCAATTAGTTATTTTGAATTCTTGTAGGATGTCCTCAAACTTCATGCAATTCTCCATAGTACTAAAGAGATACTTGTCCATTATTCAATGTTTATTGCCAGCCTTTGAATATTTATTCATTCAAATGTAGCTTTCATGTCCTCTAAGCTCCTCCAAAAAGCCATTTCTTTTTATAACAAATGATCTGAATTTTATCTCCAGACAGTTTGGGAGCTTATGAAACATGAGTATGACAATAGTCAAAAGAGAATGGGAAATTCATTTCACAAATGATTTGTAACCTTTCCCTCTTTCCCATCTGTAAATACCACTGTTCTCTTCTTGCTACTGGTGCCGAGTATTTATTCTCTATTTCTCATTTTGCCCACTAAGAAAATCGTGAAGAATCTAAAAGAATGGGCCATGTCTAAGATCCGGCTGGTTCCCACCCTATTGAGACCCTGTCTCGCCCACGCAAGTGGCACTCCATAACCTTATTTCCACTGACATTTTTTTTTTTTGCATCTTAGAAAAACTGGGCACTAGGAAGTATGTACACCCCCAGGATCTTGAATTTACCCAATCAGACCTTACTCAGCAGCTCAGTGTCTTAATGACTCTGGCAAAATGACATGGGTCATATTTTCACATGGATGAACTATTCCTGAACAATTTCTCCAGTGTGTAAGGCACAAATAGGCTTTTCTTCAACATCAGGCATGCATGTCTTCCCCGCCTCTTGCTTTTTAACAAACATATGTATTGTGGACAGTGCAAGAGAAATTCTATTCCCCATTAATGTTTGAGTTTCTCTCCTACCCACCCACTTTTTCTGTGCCTTTCAGATGTCTCTCTCTTTCTTGACATTTCAAGATATTTAAAAAGTAGAGGGCCTCTTTCCTTATTATTATTGCCTGTGAAAATAGATAAAATTGTGTGGCCAATGTATTTCCCACTTCACTCTTTCTACATAGGAATCTGGAGCAAAGAGTGTCAATTATCAGAGTCGTCTTGACACTCCAGAATCTGTACTTTCCTCCTCCCTGGAAATGGTATCCATTCATTCTATTTCATGAGATGCCAAGTTTGGGGCTAGAAGTGGGAACCATTGCAAAGTAAAATCCTGGATGTAACCTGTCAGTTCATTTGTGCTGCTATAACAAAATACCTAACACTTGGTAATTTATGATTGATATAACTTTATCTCTCACAATTCTAGAGGCTGTAAAGTCCAAGATAAAGGTAACATTAGTCTCAGTGTCTTGTGAGGGCTCTGGTCTCCAATTCCAAGATGGTGCTTGTTGCTACGCCCTCCAGAGGGGCAAACATTGTGTCTCACATGGCTAAAGGCAGAAGAGCAAAAGGGGCAGAAGCAGTAAAAAGCTCCCTTACACCTCTTTTATAAAAGCAACACTTCCATTCATAAGGGCTCTGCCCTCATGACTTAATCACCTTCCAAAGGCCCTGTCTTTTATTATTGTCACACTGGCAATTATGTTTCAATATATGAATTTGGAGGATACATTCAGACCACAGCAGTAACTATACCATAATTGTTGCTAGTTCTACTTCCATAAGAGAATGGAATCACCATACAACTTCTACATCCACTACTTGTTATCTAAGTAAGATAATACTCTATGTTGCACTTTAACATAGTAGGCAATCAATACATATTGTTGAATGAATAAATGACTGAAGAATCAGATCACAAGGAATTTCATTTTTTCTTATTTTTTTTTCCTGTCATACGCTCTGATTATTCCTTATAAAATCAAGCCACTCTAAAGCAGTCTTTCCTGGGGACAAAATAAAAAATGTTTCTTTACAGAAAAAGATAGTGCAAAGTATGTCCCAAGGAATCAGGTTGTTTACTCCTAAAGGCAATAAAAATGAATATTTTCCCATGATGTCACACAATGTGTTGCAAAACATCAATCAGGCACTGGCCGAGTGCACATTCTTGATGTTATGACTTGGCAGTCATTCAGTAGCTGTGTTCAAAAACTTTCTCCCATCTTTAGAGTCCTTCTAACGTCAACATGATCAATAATAGGAAATGGGTCTATAGAATCATTCATCTGAATAAAAAGGAAAAGATCATTGTCAACTATATGAAATAAGTTATCAATTCCTTCTCCAAAGTCACTTCTACGAAAAGATTGAAGGATGACAGAGGGCCATGTCTCAGAAAGAAATGACCAAAGTGCAAACTCCAAGTGATGATATTAGGAAAACAGTCTTAAGAAATCTGCTTCCTCTCTTTTGAAGCTGTGCTACACTTATCAGTGTGTCCTGTCTGAACTGTGTCTGGGGTTTATTTTCCAAATACAGACATTTGCCTCTGTCTTAAAATAATCCTGTTTGGTTTCCCAGCATCAGTTTAGTGACACAAATTGTCTGACTCTCTGGGGACCTGGAATATTGGGTGGTGCCTTAATATAAGTTATGATAAAATAAGAAAAGATCACATTTTTGTTGGCTTCAAAGAAATGCCTTAATGAAACATTCTTTTTTCTCAATACCAACCCTACCAATGAGAGACTTCTGACTTTTCCAGAATGAGTGTGAGCACAATCTGATTCTTTCTTAATGATAAAAACAAAATAATTGTTGGAAGCCAAGATAATGACTGGATCACTCAAAAAGCCAACAACTTTTTCACCACACTTCTCAAGACAAAGGGGTGCAGTCTGTCTAGGGAACCATGTGAAAGAATTTAAGAAGAACATTTCAGGTGTCTGTCTTGAAATATATAAAGAAAAGTGAACTTCAATATTCATTTTAGTTCTAATTGTTGATTAGATGCTTTCTTTTATTAATAACATGAATTAGGAGCTTGACTTCACTCAACCAGACAGTTATAAGTTGTCATAGAAGTTTTGTGATTGTAACAACTGCATGTTCATATCTCTGAACTAGACATCTTACAATCAAGCTGGTCAGAACATTGACATTCAATCAATGAAACCATGCAGCAGTAGTTTTTATAAGAGCAACTAAAGTCACAAAGAATGGTACCACAGGTGCTTTATGTCACTCTGCCTTTCTCCATTAACATCAAAATGTCCCCAGAGGATTCCTTGCCAAGTGAAAGGGAAACTGCTCACTGCCAGAGATCACTGCTGTCCAGTTCTCCAACACAATCACACAGACCATCATGCAGTGACTTTCCATAGTTTCCATGTTGTTGGCAAAATTGCCAGTTCTACAGAAATGACTTCTCATAGCAAGGCAGATGGGGTAAACAGGTGCTTGGGACTTTATTCCATAATACCTGCAGTAAGCACTCACTGGGATGCCAGAATAACACAGAAGCCTCTCTTGAGAAAGTCACTCTGCGGTCCTATCTTCTGATCTATAAAATGATGACCAGACTATCAGGTTATAAATGCAGAGTAGCTTTGGTGTAGAATCACCAGCAGCAGGAATAAATGTACCATACAGTTTTATCTCCTCTAAAAAGTCACAAATTAGTGTATATCAAGCAAGTCTGGAATATAATCTGGCTGACTTCTTAAAAACATTGACAACCTTAAATATTTTAGCAAGAGATTTATTTAAAGGTATCACTATGGGAGATTACAACATATTATGTCTATTAATACAAAAACGGGAAATTCCTGTTCAGGTGTTGGGATACTTTCTTCTATATTCTGCATATTAGTCAGCCTGTGAGTATGGATTTGGCTTTTGGAAGTGACCAATCATTATTAAGTATCAATTGTAAAAATGAGATGGGTGATGAAGGTGGGCAGTGCAAATTTAGATCAAAAATGAAGTATGACTATAAATATAACAAGACTAATTTTCCACCACCAGTCACAAGCCAGGCCTGAGAGCAATTCCAACACTGAAGCTATGGATGAGAGGGTGATGTGACAGGGACAGCTGTCATCAGTCATCCTGTTGACCTCCAAGGTTAATTCACCTGATCTGGCTGGCTGGCTAAGGGTCATCTCCATCCACCCTCACTACCCCATGGGCATCCCTTTTGAAACTCCTTGAATGATAATAAAAATAAGGAGAAGAGAGCCCTGCTTTTAGCAAGGGCAGCTATTCATTCTTTCAAAAAGTGTTTATTGAGCTTCTTTTATATGTCAAACATTGTCTAGGATATGCTGAACAACAAGACAGACAGACTTCTATGCTCAGAGTTAGGACATAGAGAGTTTTTAAGATGAAATCAATGATAATTGTAAATGCCAATAAATATAATGAAGAAAAAAATTGGGCCATGAGACAAAGAAAGCCATTACATTAAGAGGTTAGAGCAAGTCTCACTCTGAGAAGGTATCATTTCTATTAAGACATGAATGATGAAAAGTTGCCAGGCCAGCCATGAGGAAATCATGGGGAGAATTTGCAGGCTGAAGGAGGAGAAAGCCTAAGAGTTCTACTATAGGATGAGCTAGGTGGTTTATAGCACTTGGTGGAGTAAAGTGCCCTGTTCCTGAGTATAATATGAGCAAGGTCCATTATATATTCAAGTGGTTGTATTCTCCTACCACAAGCATCAAATTGTTGGAGTTCCTAAAATCTTTTGGCCAAAGTAGCATCTAAGCAGCAATAGGTGTGGACTTTCCCAAGGAGACCCCTTGGAAAGAGATAACACTCCCATGGTCACAAACATTCTCAGGTGTTAGAATGTAAATGAAGTATTTCCTAAGAGTTATACCAACAGAAGTTTCACACATTTTTAAAAATGATTGTGGCCAGTATTTCATTTGGGATTTTTTTTCTAGGCCTAAACATTTGCTTCCTGCTCAGGCAAGCTTGAGAAGACAGGATCAAGGGAGTTTTGTGGTCCAGTGAGCAAAGGATGGGAAAATCAGAAAGATTTTGAGTTATAATTCCAGTTGAGCTACCAGGTGACCTTTAGGCAAGTCATTCGACCTCCCTGTGCCTCATGCTCCCAGCTGGAAAATTGGATAAGACCAGCAGGATATCACTGAAAACCAGATGCTACACCGAACTCAAGCTTTCCCAGCTCAATAAATTACCACCAAACAGGCGGGGGGGGGAGGGGGGTGGCCAATCTATCAGCCCATGTAAAATGCCCAATTAATGACATTAGGTCACTCTTTATATTTAAAAGTTATTAATTTCTCCCATATTCATCAAAACAAACTAATAAAATGAGCAATTCAAACACGAGTATTATTTCCTGAGATGTTTAGAAGTGTCGTTCTGGCTTGCCTTGACTTTGCCATAGCATATTTGTAGGTTAATAATTGCTACAATCCCAGTCTTGCCTCATTACACCTTCCCATGGCAAGTCACGCCAGTGTCAATGACACACAGCTAGAACAACAAAGAGAAGGTCAAAACAGGAGTTTATTTCTGCATGTTTCAAACAAAATAAACTTACAGTTTCTATATGAAACAGGACAATAATGTTTTGTGTTATATATTAACATGATTTAGATGGAGAGCAAAAATTCCATCACTCATTAGAATGCTTTGTCTTTGTCAATAATGAACAATTGTTTGCATACAAAGACTAATTCAGAAAACAAAAAAATATTTAACACTGGGTTTTCTTAGTTTAAATTAAAACATCTTTATTAGTCTCATGGAAAAAGGTATATTAATTCAAGTTAAATCATCTACTTGACCAACTAGAAGGATGTGCATGAGGAAACTGACATTGCTTTTCCCCATGACAGTTAACCTGTGAGTATATTTGAGAAGTAGCAATGTTCTAATTTTTTATTAATTAACTTTTAATTTACAAATAATAATTGTTTATATATATCGGGTACAATGTGATGTTTTGGTCTATGTACACATTGTAGAAAGATTCATTAAAGCTAATTAACATATCCATCACCGCACCAACATACTTTTTTGTGGTGAGGACATTGGACATCTATTCTTTTAGCAATTTGGAAATACATGATACGTTGTTATTAACTGTGGTCACCATGCAGTGCTATTCATCACTAAAACTTACTCCTCCAGTCTAAAGGAAACGTTGTACCCTTTGATCAATATCTCCCCATGTCCCATCTGCTTCCTCTCCTCCCCAGCCTCTGCTAACCACCTTTTCTACTCTGCTTCTATGAGATCTTTTTTAGATTCCACATATAAATGAGATCATACTTAAAATTGAGTCACAGATAGTATCACAAGACTACAAACACCACCGATGGGTAGATAGGCTCAAAATAGGCTAAAGTCCATCTATGTGTAATAAATATCTGCATATTCAGCAATATCCTAGTGTCTGGCTTAGCGGAACATTTTTTTTAATTGCATTTTAGGTTTTGGGGTACATGTGAAGAACATGCAAAATTGTTGCATAGGTACACACGTGGCAGTGTGATTTCTTAGCGGAACATTTTTAATGCTATGTGAACATATGTAGAAAGAAAATTAATTAAGCAACATGAAAACTTTAAAATATCACTGTGAATGCCAGTTTATGCCTAACATTACTCCAAAGGATTATGCACAGAGAATGCATGTGCTATAAAAATACACTTATGAAAACTTCATTTAGTGCTCTCTTTTCTGCTTGAAAATGTAACACACAACAGCTTCTTTACTCTGAGAGACTTGGGAGGAAGTATGGATGCCTTCTTGTAGTACAATGCCTGTGAATAAGACAGCTTTTGTGTGGTTCATTTTTTTTTTTAGGTCAGTGAAGTGATGCTCCAGACAGGTATGATGGTTGTTTTTTTGTTTGTTTCTTAATTAAATGTTGCCAGCTATTTTTGGACCTTAATTCTGATAAAAGTATTTTTCTGCCTAAGCACAAGTTTTTATTTTCTTAAAGATCCACTGACAATATAGATGGGGAATGGGTGGCTGATGTATATGTAATTGAGTGACCTTGGTAACACCTATGTAACTAATGACTCAGGAACTCACTCTCACTTACCTATAAAACAGAGAAGGTAATAATACCTCTCTTGAAAAGCTATGATAACGATCAACAAAATAAAGATGTTTTGTCAATTATATGATGCTATAGGAATGTAACTTATTGTTCAAGACTGTTGTTTGTCCTCATGAGTGTGTCTTAGGGACTTACCCATCCAGGTAGCCTTCATCCCTTTCTATGGACAACCAACTGGTTGCCTGACTGGACCTGAATCAGTTACTCCAGGTAAGCCACTTCCTAAAATGTCCCAGTCTTGGACCGTCAACTGAGGGACCACAGGGACCACCTGGAGTCACAGCAGCCTGTGCATGTGTTACACACATCCCGTCTCTCCTCAATCTGTAATTATCAATTCCCTAAATGAGAATCATCCTCCATTCAGGAAACATAGCAATAAGCAATTGGTATTATTTACTATGTGCAAAATCAAGTCGTGCCACTTTTCCCTCACTCCTTTTCAGTAGGGCATCATCTGTTTTGTTCTTAAGCATGGATAAAGGTTTGGAACAAATCTTTGCCCCTCCCCCAAAAAATGATGATAATAATAAGCGAGAAGGAGACAGAGAGAGGTTGAGAGAGTGTGGTAATTTTTGGAAGAAGTGTAGTGAAAGAGAAAAGCTCACCTCAGCAAAATCATGAACACGTACACAAAGGGCACATTTGGAAGCATAAATAGAAATACGTAAATCAATATTCATCATCTTCAGAAATCAAAGACAGTAACTGTCATCACTATCATTAACTGTCTATTAATGGTGCTTTAGGATCGAGAAGCATTATGATGTAACCAACACTCTTTATAGAAAGACAAGTTTTTTAAAGATCTTTTGAATGGAGGCTCTAAACACTAATATAAGTTTTTAACAATCAGAAATTTAGTCAAGCCCCCAAAGGAAAAAAAAAGTGTATGTTCTACTTTACTGTGAAGTTATATGACCCTTTATGCCATTTTTCTTCTCTTATATTAAGGTGTTTTTAAAAAATTTTTATAGTTTATTCTCTAGGGTCTAAACTCATTATCATCACAAAGTTGTGTATGTTAGACAGGCTTGGAGCTGTGGTAAATAATGCTAAACATATAATTTACTTTAAATAGATGATCGTTAAAATAAGGGGACTAGAGGAATGTCATTATAATAGAAATTTCTGTATAACACATGGATTTTAAAATCGCAGTCTGGCAACATTTGATAGACTATAGCTTCAATGGAGTGAAGAGATGTGGATATTTCCCTGAAACATGTCAGTGTGGATACTGATGTGCAACATGTATTTTTTTTCCAGGTATTATTAATATGCTGCTTAAATAACTGGCTTAAAACCTCATTAAACCAGCTATTTAGCATCACTTAAAGGATTAAATCACTCCTTTGTTTCTCTTTTACAACAAATAATTCTTAAAACTACTTTGCACATATGGACAGCCCAAGTTATGGGATTACCCATAAAAAGATAGGATAGAATTTGGAAAATTCCCATCATGTTTTGCTCAGTTAGTTTCAAAACCCTTGAAGGGCTTCTCCCATCCCCCCACTCATTCCCATGGGGTGGCGATAAAGAATAATGTTTTCCAGTTGGCATATCTACAAACTTCTGGCATTTATTTAGCTGAGAGCAAATAACATTTTTTTACCATATAAAAAGATTTTGATGAGACAGTACGAAGTATTTTAATGGTGTTCATTACAGCTTCTTAGGTTAATAATACACATTTAAACCTTCCAAAATAATAATTGACATTTTATCCAATAGACTATGATGGTTTTAAAAGCCTGGATCTATTTAATTAATACGAAGGATATTTGCAAAACAAATGCAACCGATTTTCTTTAGTAAAAATTTATATTAGCTGGTTTCTGTCTAATATATCCTTAATTATTAATGTAAGCCTACAATGCCAAGTTCATCACTCATTAACACAAATTAAGTATTTAAATAAGTCAAGTAAAGTCATAAATGCAAGGCACCTAGAATTAAAATATGTGGTGAAAATAAATGGAAAGAAACACAGCTTTAGCCTGTAAAACTTGGGCAGCTTTAATGGCAAAACTTCTAAAACTACTTTATTTCACAGGCAGACTACTAACTAGGCAACCAGAATCAGCAGCATATATTATATGATACCCAAAACTCAATCTCAAATTTTACCTGTGATATAATACAACATCTTGCCTTTTCTAAAGCAGTTCATTTAATATTTGGATGCTTGCCAAGTTCTCTGAACTCTACCTAGTACTTAAATGTGGCTTTTAACCATGACTTACATTCTTTAATACAATTTCAAACTTTACTTTTTTGGCTTCTGCTCTCTCTGGTAACAACTGCTCATTTGTGCTGACTCATATTCAATATTTGGTGCATAGTGGTTAATATTATTTTCTTACTTAAAAGAAAACCAATTATTCATCATGCTATATCTGTCTGTTTATTAAACTGTTTCTCTAATTCTAAAATTCTTTAAGGTAATATGTTTTTGTAGATTTTCATCTTCATTCCTGGTCCTATTTGCCAAGAAGAGGAAATCTGCCTTTTTTTTTTTTCCACTCACCATATCCCCTGACTCCCCTGCGCACAACTTCTGACAAGAGCAGCTAGAAAACTCTCTATTTGTAGTGAAAGGGAATTGGCCTAGATTCTGCCATTACCAAGAGATGCATTACACACTTCAAGCTTATGGATACCATTAATTTCAGCCATTCAGGGCAGCAATGAAAAATGCAGTCTACTGTGCAATCTATATCCCCAATCTCATCTTTAGACCCAGTTATTTAACAACCTGGATGTCTCCACTGGATGTCCCAATGGAACTTCAAACACAAACATCCTCAACAGATCTCTCACATCCTCAGCAAACTTGCCCACTTGCTATTTGCCACCCATCAGCAAAAGACAGCACCAGCTACCAGTTGTATCAGATGGTGTAAAGTTTTATCGTCACAACTCCATTTTACAAATCTGAAACTTTGGGATCAGTTGCACAGTAGAAGAAACAGGCAGGAGCTTCCACCACATCGTTTAAAGGAGTCTGTCAAAATTTCCACCTGTCAACAAATGTCCAAGTACTAATTATCTGCTGTTTGCCCCTAGGGACTTAGATTCTGCCCTTCTCCACTGTGTGATATGTATCTTCCTTTGTCTACCAGTTTCCACCTGGGTTCACCCAGTGGAAGCCCCAAGAGAAAAGAAAAGGGAAGAAGGAATTCAAGACAAGGTATTCTATCTTCAGGCTACCTCCCTGTGAATGAACCTCAGGTAGGCTGTTTCTTTAAGATGACTGCTTATGCCCCTGTCAAGGCAGCCTCTTCTTGTGAGCTTGTGGCTCTCTCCTTGTGGGATCATCTGATGACTCTTTTCCCCATTTCCTTCAAGTGTAAGGATAGCTATAACATAATAACAGATCACTAACCCCAGGTTACTTCACTTTACCTGGTGGTTATCTTCCACCCCTCCACAGCTTTGTAAATGACCCTCTGTAAATACAGCTTCTTCAAACTCTGTTCATTCGACTGAGCCTTCTGTTTCCCACTGAGAGTCTGAGTGATGGACAACCCTTCTTAGTCTTTAAATGATTATTTTATTAATGCCATCATTTGAATTATGCTTCTAGATTTAAGGCAATATTGCTGAGGGGAAGAAGGCAAAATGTGAGACGGGGGTGTGTATTAACTCACTAGGATCCATTTATTATATGAATAGATGTGCTATATTTTCTGGGAAAAATCTGATTGTTTATGATGAAGAAGGAAGCATACAGATTGCTCCTGCCTTAGGTAGAAGGTACTAGGGAACTGAGTGGCTGCAGAGGGGTTCTGGGAATTTAGGATGGAAGAGGGTCATAGGAGAGGCAGGCAAATCAAGTGTTGTGTGTGTGTGTGTGTGCGCGCGTGTGTTGAGCAGTTACCAATCTGCACCTGAGTTGACTCTACCGTGTACATACTATGTAAGTTTTCCCCACTCCAAGCCCACCGCCGGTGCAGCCATTTCTGTGTCTCTGGTGTTATGCATACTCAGTGACTCTCGCTGAGACCTCCGATGGTTTATCTATCCTGGAAGGGAAAGGCGCTGGCCTGGGATGCAAGATAGAGTTTTCTAGATTGTAGAAACTTCAGTTTGCTTTGGCCTGACAGAGAAGTTTAAGTGTGAACTTCTACCTCTGTCCTACTTTCAGGAATAAAATCTGGCCTGATCTCACTCTAGACTTGATTGGAAGCTCCTTGTGGCAAGAATCAGGCTGTGTATAGCCTTACATTTCCAAAGAAACACCTTTGGGCGGATCCTCAAGAAGATTTGGCCAAATGAATTATGATCTAAATGGTTTAAGGTTTCATTGTTTAAAGTTTTGCATTTTGTCTAAGAAAGTTGTGTTTATTTTTAATTGGGGAAGAAGGAAAGAATAGAAAGAGAGTGGTTGCGGGTGGGAAAGGAAGTGTGCTTAATAGGAACATTTTAAAAACTGAATTCTAGATCTTGTTCTGTTTCTTATGCGATATTAGTCAAACGTATTTAAACTCTTCTTTGGTAAAATAAAATAATAACTTCCTTATCAGAGTTGTTTTACTAAATGTTGATATCTTCCTTTTTATTTTAAGCATTCTTCTAACTCTAAAATTCAAAGTACTCTTGTTAAGAAGGGTTCTTTCTCATTGAGTACTACATGTCTACTTATACAGAAACCTGCAGTTTTATTTGCTCCACTTCACCCCCAATAAATAATAATCTATAAAAACCAAAGCATTATATGGTTGTGTAAAACTCAGCTCGTGTAAAGTCTACTGGTACAAATAAGCAGAGGAGTTGCTTCACAAAGCATTTTCGGTTTAAGGCAGCCCTTCTGACAATGACACAGTGGAAGTGAGCATTTTCATTTCTTCTGAGCAGGGACCTTGGTCATCCAAAAAGCATGTTTTCTTCTGTAAGCTTCACAAGAAATATCAGAGTAGAAAATGATCATGCGGTCATTCAGCATTAAGTTCCTCTCTGAAGATACTGCCAAAAAGGGTGTAAAATGTACTGGTGGTTTTTGTGAGTTGGTCTCTGGTCAACTGAGCTCTTGATTTAAACCACCAACTCATTTCACATAATTCACTGCACAGCCCTCTGTCTGCAACACCATTTTTCCAGGACTTACCTCTTAGGTATAGGTGGGAATTGAATCAGTGCTCTCAGGGCAATAGGCTTCAAAGTACATCATTAATAACTTCCGCATTCCATTTACACTAGATAAGGCCTCGTGGGCTAGGGAAAAATTCACAGGTTCTAGTTATCTGGGTTGGCACCATCCTTTAGCCAAGCATAGGCTAGCCAATTCAATTCACCCCAAGCCACAAGTTTACCTTTGGGAAAAATGTTTGGAAGGGGAAGTTTCACATATAAGGAAACCACAAGTATCCTGGAAAAGACAAAAGTGAATACAGCAAGAACTTCCAGAAGAATCTTTCATTGTTTTGATAGGTGGGGCCCACTGGGTCTACAAAATCATTCCTATAATGAATATATTAGAATGTTCTTTATTCAGAAGCAATACAATTGATCAGATCATTTTTTTTCTTTTAATGTATGAATGATTTTAGAGGATAAGATCACTGTACACATCTGAGCAGGTTAAATGCATTTTATTTATAGTATATAAGAATTAATCCAGCAAAATCAAAGGTCTGCTACTATTGATAAAAGAGGAAGTCATTATTATTTTTTACAGTATCCAGTCCTTAAGTGATTAGCAGTGTTCTGAAATACAACAAATCAGTCTTGAAGGACAAAATCTTGTTTATTATTAAATGTTTTTATATGTTTACATGGTTTAAGTTAATGAGTTTTCCTTTTGCATTTTGAACACTCTGACAGTAGTCAATACTTAAGCATTATTTGGGTGTTTCTTTGATGAATCTTTGATCTGTCCTCAACTTGGATTTAATTTCACATTCAGCTCTACTATAAACAACTACAGATAGCCAAAGGGCTTTTATAAGTCTCTTTTTAAAAGTGGCATCAAAAAAATACAAAACTATTATTAAAGCAGATTTTGTTATGTTCTGATGATTGAGGTATCTTCTCAGTAACTGTTCATGAATTAAGGCAATCCATGACTCAAAACTTTTTAGTCATCCTGAATTTTTCCAGAAAAAAAAGTAATAAGAGAAAAATCTTTCTTAAATATGCTCATATTTAGTAAAAATAAGAACATCAAAAGAGTGACCAAAAATAAAAAGATTTTTTTTAAAAAAAACTTATTTTAATAATATTTTTCAACAGTCTGTTCTGTTAATTTCATTTTCTCCTTGATTTTGAAAACATCAATTATTTATCATCCACAGTTCTCTTGATTGTCAAAGCTGGTATTTTTGCCTTGTTAATTCAAATCTTAAACTGTCAGTGTTTTCTGCTCCTGGAATATTCAACTGATAATATTTCTACAAAATGTTTCATTGCTAAGAAAAAAGAAACAAACTTGATTCTATCCCCTTGCCTACTATATGAATTTTGACTTATAAATTTTAATGTACTTAAAATTATTAACTAACTTTATGATACTGGACTATAGTGTTTTTAGTTACATAATGAGATGCTCAACTTGAATCTCGTCATTAGACTAATCAAACTGTGGTTCCTTAAGAGTAAGTTAGGAAAATGTCAGCACATATTAATTTATTTAATTTGAAAATTACATATCAGAGACCAAAGCAATTTTGGGGGTTAAATTGTCTCTCTGCTTATCAGATTCATGATCTTCTGGGTTCACAGATCAAGTTCGCTTCTTCCCATGCACCATGTGAAAACCGCCAAACACTGTTTAGCTTACACAATGTATTAGACACAGCAAGTCCTGCTCCTTCAGTGGGTACAAAGAAGGTAATTCAATCTTAAAGTTCTACTGCTGTCATAAGTGTTTATGACATCACCAAGACCTAGCAGCTGAATTGTAGCTTTGTCTTCCTTCTCCTAACATGCATTATTAGAGATAGACTGTCAACATCTAAGCACTCATTTTAACCCCTCCTTTACAAAAAACACTCCTTACAAAAATTCCATGAATTGTCAGGATAGTAAACAAATGACTGCTAGTCTTCCAAGAACTCTACCAATGGAGCAAGGGACAACCCTTACTGTTAATTCTCTGATTTCACGTACAATCGTGATTTTCATTTCCAGACCTCAAAAGCTCTTACAAGTCAGTGAATATCTTAAGATCACCTCCCTTTGCCCAATCCTGAAGGTCCAGCATAAGTCTCACTTTCTGGATGAAGACATTGTAGGCATAAGGGAAATAATGTGATGGAGTTGGAGATAAAATGGTTCAAAGGCTATTTTCACCACCTACTAGACGAGGTGGATATTAATGGCCTTTGTTCCTTTCTTCTGCTACTGAGTGGGAGCTGAGGGCTCTAGATGGGAATGACTCAGTTATTATACTTGGTCATTTAAAATAGTCAGTATAGCCTGGTGTGGTGGTGTGTGCCTATAGCCCAAGCTAGTTGGGAGGCTGAGGTGGGAGGATACTTTGAGTCCAGAAGTTCAAGACCAGCCTCTGCAACATGGGATGACCTCATCTTTAAAACAAAAACAAAAACTAATCAATATAAAGTCATTGCCATCCTGTCTTTTAAAGGTGAACACAACCAAGGCCTAAGCCAATTAGAGTACAGTTTTCTACAGCCACAGCAATTGATGCAGAAGTGGACATATGACATGAGTTTGTTCAGTCCTAGTGAAGCTGAAGCCTTTTATACATTATGTTTTTATTCTGAATGATGTGTACGGTTCAGAGACTTGGATCTGCTGCAGCTACCACAAACTAAGCCACTAGAATACAAAAACAAAACAAGGAGAAAGACTAAACTAAAACAATCTCAGAACAAATAATTGGAAGCCCTGATCAAATCATAACTGAAGCTCCGCCTATCTCACCCCCTTTGCAATTACATGAGCTGATCTCTTGTATTATTTAGGACAGTTGAAGTTGCTCTTTCTGTTGCTTGTGATCAAAGTACCCAAATTGATTCACTAGCTTATGATCATTAGCCTTAGAGTCCTCTCTATAAAATAAAGATAACAGCAGCCAACTTGTAAAGCACTTTTGAGGATTAAATGAAACGGCACATGTGAAATATCTGGCACATGGCTCTTATAAATTATACCTCTTTTTTTACCAGTGGCACAAGAGAGGTACAGTCTACACCTTTAAAGCTCTTGTCCATACTGTATATACCTATCATTCTGCATTCACACTTGAATTTTTCTGTTAATCTTTTGGAGATTCTTAACCTGGGGTAAGAGTTGGCTTTTGGTAATCACAATCCCTTTGAGAACCAAAAGAGAGCTACAAACTCTCTCCACTAGGAAAACAAAAATACAAATATGCCACACATTTATTAATGAAGAAAACAATTGACATCATACACAAGAAGGCATTTCCTATGGTCAGAGATAAACTTAAAAGACCAGACAAATTGATGAAAGTCTTTCATTTGATATTCATTCCAAACAAATATTATAGCTCCTTTAAGCAGGTTATTATCTCCTCTTACATAACACTGAAATTTACTAAATTAATGCTATGGTCTCTTCTCTCCTGTTCAGTGCTACAAGTTTTCTGCTACCTAAGTGACCCAAGTCCCCCTCCTTGTGAATCACAAAACTTTCCCTCCCTTGCTTACGAAAATAATTTTCATGAAAAAATTTTACTTGGTTGCATGTATTTTTAAAAAGCCTTTGACTTTGAGATGTTAAGTTGTTAAAGGAGTTAATGCCGTCTTGTTTCAGGCACTGTACAGTTACACTCTCCTTTTCCTACTTCCAGTTTTTAGTAAACCACTAAGTCTTATGTTAACTCTCACTAGTTCAGGTTAAGAATATGTGGATTAATTTTGTAAGTTTGTATCACCTGTATCAGTTAGGCTTTGCTACCTTATGAACTATGCAGAATTTAGTGACTTAAAACAATACCTATTTAGCTCATGGTTTTGTTGGTCAGCAATTTGGGCTGTACCCAACTGGTTGGTTCTTTTGGTTTCAGGTGGGCTCCCTCATGTGCCCATGTTAGCTGTTGGATTGATTTGGGTTGCAAATCTGGAATGGCCTCAGCGGGAACTTAGCTCTCCTCCATGCTGGTCTCTCAACTTCCAGGAGTCCAGCTTGAGTTAGTTCTCAAAACAGCAATGGGGTTCTGAGAGGTCATAGATACGGATGAAGTTTCTTGAGGCCTGGTCGGAGAACCTGCACAATGTTACCTCTGCCACATGCTATTGACATAGCCAGCCCAGATTCAAGGATTGGAAAATAAACTTGACCTTTTCATGGAAGAAGCATTAGAATCACATTGCAAAGAAGTATGGACATAAGGAGGTGAATAATTGTGGCCATTTTTGCAATTAATCTACCACACCCTCCTTTTCTTCTAAACTACAAATCCTCAAGTACTCTGTCATGTTACTTGTAGTCACAGTTACAGGTAGTGTTTACCACTATACTTTCCAAGTAGTATTCTTTATACGTACTTTAATCCAAGTCCCCTACAGGATTTGGTGATGTTAACTTTAACTGGCATGCCCATTTATAACAAATCTGGTCAGCCAGAAGATCTATTCATTCATGTAGAAATAGAGCCGCAGTCATTGTAAGTGGTTAGGTTAATTGGTTACAAAACAATATTTATCTCAGTCATTGCACAACCCTGGCTATACCATAAAATCAATTGCAGTGCTTTGAAAAGTACACATGCCCACCCAGGACAATCAAACCAGAATATCTGAGGTTAAGGAGCCTGTATATATTTAACAGCTCCCCAGGTGGTTCTACTGCACAGCTATATTTGATAATGATTGATTTAACTATCAAGCCTTCTATCCAGTTTATGTTGAGTAGTGGTTCTCAGGATCAAGTGGGCATCAGAATCACTTGAAAAAGCTTGTTAAACAGATTTCTGGGCTTCAAACCCAAGTCACTGATTCAGTATGTCTGTCTGGCATGAGGCCCACATATGACGAAGATGCTAGTTCAGGTTTCACACTTTGAGAACCAGTGTCGTAAAGAAATACGGTCCACTGGCATTTTTAAAAAGGCACCATCTCAGAGATGTATTTGTCCCTAATACTGTCAATAAGGCAGACTTTCCAGACCTATCGTAATTCCAGGAGAAGAAAATGATGGTTTCTTTTATACCTACCAATTTACATCCCACACCCAGAGTTTCTAATTAAATCAGTCTGGATTGAGGTGCAGGCATTACAGACATCATAAGATTCCCCCAGTGAGTCCAATGAGCTTCCAGGATTGAAGGCACTAGCCCAGCGTTTTTCAAAGAATGGTTCCAGGATCAGCAGTGTCAGCATCACCTGAGAACATGTTAAAAATCCAAATGTTTAGGCTCCACCTTATATCTACTATATCAAAAATTACGGAAGTGGGGCCCAAAAATATTTAACAAGTCTTCCAGGTGATTCTGGTCAACACTGAGCTTGAGAAGCTCTGCACTAATATATACTAACAGTACAAGAAGTCAATTAGTTTCTGCCAAGACAGTGAGACAAAAATCCAACCTCCACAGGTGTTCTAAGAAAGCTGTGAACTAGAGATTTCAGACCACGGAGAAGGGGTAAAATCTAAGAGAAGACGAACCTCCAATTCTCCTAGCCCAAAGACGCATGCAATCAAGTACACATGGGATCAGAATCCACCAGTGTCCCTGGAGCAGTGAGTAAACCGAGCTAAGGGCTGCAGGTTTGTGTAGTGAAGTAGAGGGTCATCATCATTCAATATCAGATCACAGCCTGTTCTATAATTTCAAGAGTTTCAAGAAGAGCTGGAAGGATGCATGATGAGACTTTTCCAAATTCCAGGTGAGGCAGCAAATGACCTTCAGATACCCAGTTGCTACCTCCAGAGAGTTGGAAATAAAAGGATCATTGGTGGAGAGGTGAATTCTTCTGCCATGATAAAAAGGAGAAAGAAATGGCTCCTTGTAAGGATATAATATTTCCCCCTTTCCAAGAAAATAGATAATGCCAGGGTTACTGTTTCCTTTCCTCATCCAACAAGCCTTACTGAGTGCTTCCCATGTACAAAGAATCATGTTAGTCACTTGGAGTATCATCTGTGAACAAAACATAGTCCCTGCCCTGAAGGAACTAGTCTAGTCAGAGAAAAAGAGTCAAAGCCATCTACAAAGCCTGCATTGCTTTAAGGTATTTCATCATATTTAGGAAACCACATGCTTCCTACAGTGTCTTTAAAAGAAAGATTCTGCTCGGGTTGTGGTACCTAAAGCCTATTCCTCATTCCTCCTCCCCTCTGAGGGGGAGCAACACACATGGACAATTTCTAAAATAGGAAAAAGTGCCATGAGCATGCAGCCAGTGCTGCTGGGAAAATGGATTAAAGGATCTGGATTCTTGGCCAATATGAGTGTTCCTCTTCTATTTCCTTAATCCAGAAATGATTATTTTTATTCAAGAGAAGCACCAAGACAGGTAGCCAACCAGCTGTGGGACAAAAGTAGCTGAACCCCTGCACTACCCAGGGAGAAATGCTAGAAAATAAAACATCACCAGACTGGCCTAGATCACCCTTCTGAATGTGAAGTCACTCTCTGTAGGCCAGGCTGCGACATGGGAGAAGAGCATAGAGAAGTGGAAAAATGGCCTGTCAAGACCAAGGAGTAAAACCATCTTTCTAAATCCACTGTTTAGAAGACTAGTTGCAGAAGAGAAGATTGAACTACAAACGCATGCCTTTTAAAACACAGTGACTCTGCCCTATAGCGACAAGTATTCCAATTAATATCTGGGGATCTGAAGAATCAACTTTACTCCTCCTCCTCCTCCTTAGAAAGGAGGTACTAAGGGTATAAAAGGAGCTGGATCTTCCTCATTTTAAACGACTGAGCCCAATGATATAAAGCTGTATCAATCCATACATAGATCATTAGCCCCAAACTCTTATCAAGAACTGGTAAACATCTTAATTTCTTCATTGTTTAATTAATTGCATCCAATCTCTTGGTTTTAGTTGCTACTTTCACATTGCTGACTCACAAATGTTTGTTTCCAGCCCATGCCTCTACCCTACAACCTTCCATAACACATTGCTTCTTCACTGGTTCAATTGAAAGTGTAATAGGCACATTAACCCTATCCAGTCTAGTTGTGAGCTTGGGATTCCTTCCCCTGGAGGCTTCTCTGGTAAATACTAGTTCTGATCATCCCATTGGCCTAGTGACTTCCCATGGCATTTACCAAAGAATCCCAGGAGGCGCCACATGAGTTAATCCCATGACCTCGTGGATCTTTACCTCTAATGGTCTTCTTTCTTAATCCTGCCCAGCCACAGTAATGTCTTTCGTGTTTCTGGGACATGTCAACATGCCCACCTTAGATCTTTGGTCCTTCCTTTTCCTCTTCTCCCACAGATGCACATAATTTCCTCCTTCACTACATTAAGTCTCAGCTCAAATGTCACCTGATTAGAAAAAGCCTTTTCTGCTTTTTCTGAGGATCCGGCTAGATGGCAGAGGTAGAGCAGAAGCAGAAGCGGACCTTCCGCAAGTTCACCTACCGTGGCGTGGACCTGGACCAGCGGCTGGACATGCAGGAGCTGACGCAGCTGCACGGTGCGCGCCAGCAGCGGCGGCTGAACCGGCGCCTTCGGCGGAAGCTGCACTCGCTGCTGACGCGCCTGCGCAAGGCCAAGAAGGCGGCGCCGCCCATGGAGAAGCCGGAAGTGGTGAAGACGCACCTGCGGGACACGATTATCCTGCCCGACATGGTGGGCAGCATGGTGGGCAGCATGGTGGGCGTCTACAACGGCAAGACTTTCAGCCAGGTGGAGATCAAGCCAGAGATGATCGGCCACTACCTGGGCGAGTTCTCCATCACCTGCAAGCCTGGGAAGCATGGCCGGCCCAGCATCCGGGCCACTCACTCCTCCCGCTTCATCCCCTTCAAGTAGTGGCTCTGCTAATAACGGCACACAGATCAACAAAAAAAAAAAAAAAAAAAAAAAAGAAAGCAAGAAACGAGAAAAAGCCTTTCCTGAACATCCTATCTAAAATATCTGTTTCCTCCGTCGTCAGTCCCTCATCCTTAGGTTTTTTCATTATACTCATCTGCATATGACACATTTCATGTACTTTTTAAATTGATTTATGGAGTGTTTCAACCAGAAGATAAACTCCATGACAAGGGGGGCTTTTTTGCTTTTTTCTTGTACCCCCAAGTGCCTTGAAGAGTGGCTAATACGTAGCAGATATTCAGTAAATACTTGCTAAGTAGTTTGGTGATTGGTGTACCCATTTCTTTGTAAATTGCATCTGTGGCATATGAGAATGCGCCTTGAATGGGAGCAGTTCTCCTATGTGCACACAGCCTCCAGCTTCAGATAGCAGGGAACACATCACGATTGAAGAGCCCTTCAGCCCTGGAACTTTTACAAATTTTCAGCTCAGCCTATCATTATCATTTGCTCAGTTTTTCACTATACACGCACCTCCCTCCTCCTGCATTCTCAGTCTAAGAATGGTACCCATGTCTTTCAGTCTCCTGCCCCCTAATGAGACATGTGGTCTGGGAAATTACTGCCCTGCTACTTCCAGATGTGAGGTTCAAACTCTTCCACACATGGGAGACAGCGTGAATGAGAAAATATTAGATTATCTGGGACATTTTTATGGTCAGTGGGAAAACCATAACACAATAGTTAAATTTGGAACTGCCAAGGGAATACAGGTTGAATAATCATCATGAGTCTAAGGAATAAATGTTTATTTCTGCTGAAAGAAAATTGAATAAACTGTTTTAAAACAACACTGCTAAAGACAGCTAATAAACTTTAGAAATCATGGATTTAAATAAAATTTTCCAACAATGGCTGACTGAAGGATATACAATTTTTGTCCATATGGCTGCTTATTTAGGGCCTATTTTAGCTTCTCATTGGAAAAGTTGACTGATCTAATTAAACTTCTTCAGAATGTCAAGGAATCTACAACGTATTTAACTCTAATTTGACAATTCAAGTTTCTACTTAAACTAGAAAAGTATTTGCAAACCACTGAAAATAGGTTTATAGGTTACCCATGGAAATAAACCTCTCCAGGAATAAACAAAAATAGTAAATTCAAAAGCACCTTCCTTTTGCCATGCCCTCTCAATGCCTATCTTGTCAGCCTCCCCAGGGTGACTCTGGCCTCACTTTTAAGACTGTACCCTTCATGCACTTCTGTCATTTGGTCAGTCTCCCATGCATAAAGAACGAGTACCAATGACACTAATCTCTGCAAGAAAGAAAAAAATAATCCTATCAGCCTTCATTAGGGCCCCCTTTCCTTTAGACTGTCAAATCAAATCACTTTTCCCCTTCATTACTGCCTGTCAGAACAGTAAGTGATAACAA
Source organism: Cacajao melanocephalus (assembly GCA_963573385.1). Taxonomy (NCBI): domain Eukaryota; kingdom Metazoa; phylum Chordata; class Mammalia; order Primates; family Pitheciidae; genus Cacajao; species Cacajao melanocephalus. Next base: position 22,745 of record CAUYLG010000503.1, read on the forward strand.
GTTTGATTTTCACCAAACACATTTAAATTTCACTCTCTGACATTTTAGTAGCAAGGGTCTGGGCAAAGGCCAGTTTTATCTACTAACACTTCCATCAAAGCATGAAGGCTCATCTCCAGTAAGAACTGGAGACATATATGCTTTACTTCCTTTTCCCTGATATAAAGACACTCATTTTCTCACCTGAATTGTTTTTAGCAGTTCACAAACGGGAAAAACTCAAATACTACCTGATTCCTACATGAAAGTTTCATGAAGTATTTTCCATGCCATTCTTTGTTTCCAGCTCCAAAACCTAAAAACTTTTTCGGGGATTTTTTTTCCACCAAAATAATAGCTACTTTTCCAGCAAATTATCTCACAATCTACTGGAGCCTTTGAATTTATACTCTACAAACATCACAAAAGCCCCAAAAGTATGATCAATTATCTGTGTCCTCCAATTAATGACCAACCAAGAAATATTTATTGAGCACCTACTATGTGCAAGGTCCTGGTAAAAGCAATAGTGGATGTTAGATTCTGTGGAGAACTGTAAAACAGAAAGCTAGTGTTTCTTAGTTGATTATAGCCACAACCTTAGACTGGCAATAGGCAAAGGTGTCATTTAGAAGGTGTGATATGAGCATTAGGGAAAAAAACACTATGCAAAACTATCTTCCATATGCATGCAGCAGAGGTTCAGAAATGCCAGGTGATTAGCTAGAGGTTCCGCGTGGGTCTTCTATAAATCTCACTTAAAACCCCAGCGTCCCTGTGTGGAGGAGCAGATGGAGCTAAATGACTCTAAAGTCCTTGTCAATCACAGACTTACATTTCCCTAATGAGAGAGATGACCTTGAAAGTCCTGAAACCTTGGAAACAGCATGGGAGCCAATCCTTTCCTCTCCTCACCTTTCAAGGGTAGGAAAGTAAAGATAGCCACTATCCTGAGAACTGAAGCTATTCAAATGCAGCCTCATTTATATCAAATTGATACCTCCACACTCTAGCTTCCTGCCAGAGCCACATCTTTCTTTCTTTTCCTTCTTTCTTTTTCTTTCTTTCCTTCCTTCTTCTTTCTTTCCTTCCTTCCTTCTTTTTTTTCTCTTTCTCTCTTTCTCCCTCCCTCCTATAAGGTATTTTGAAATCAAACAAGATAACAGCTGTTTCAAACAGCACACTCTAGCCACCATCTAGAGAGACACACTATAGTTTTCAATCATTGTAACACCTAGTTCTCAGTAGACTCCTTTGTATCTTGATTTTCACAAACTTTTGATGTTCTTTCTTATCTTAAGAATAGCTCCATGTTTTCCTGGTTCACACAAGTCTGTTGAGATCACCCAGCTTCAAAGTTCTTCTCTGTGGCTCAGATGGTGAAGTTCTGAGTGTGAGTGTCTTGGGGACACCTAGGGAAGGACGAATAATACTCTTCTGTAAGGCAATCTGGACCAATGACAATGCTGCGCTCTTTTTGTCATGAATATTAGAAAGAGAGAATACATCAGAGAGAGCCTGATAATGTCTCTAAAAAGCATCAGTGTTCTCTGAGTTGTTTCCCAGGTATCCTGTTGCAAGATCTAAAAGATCTCCAAACTGAATGCAATTGCTTAGTTTGGCATAGGTGGAGCCAGAAATGCTAATTGATTTCAGATACATTCCCTAGATAGGAATGGAAAGTTTATGTTTCAAATCTATTCAGCCAAAAGTTAGATGCAGACATTCCTGTCTGTTTTGCACCAACTTTCGCTTCTCTTCCCTTTGCCTGGTTGAGAACACAATATGTAACCTCCTGCCATTGCCTCCTTAATATACTCACACCCATTTGTGTGTACAAACAGACCAGCTTGCATACAGCCATCTTGAACTCAGGATCTCAGCAATAACCACTTTCTCTTGGATTTAGCCAACAGGCATCTCTAAAGTGATTCAAGAAACTGACTTCTCTGATACTCTCCCTAACTGAGCAAGTCTACCCATATAAGGGATGAAGGAGAAAAGAAAGAAAAGGTTCATAGAAACAAGTGGTACATCTTTAAGAGAAGGACAAGTACAGCAGAATCAGGCAACCCAAAAGGCACTGCCTCTGAGCAGAAAGGAGAGTCATCGGGGCTGCCTGCAGGCCTAGAGTTGTGATAATGTCAGACAAAAACGGTCTTCACAAGTTGTCTTAAAGTTGGAGACAGAGAGCATCTCCTTTTCATTTCTCAAAAGTGTTTCTGGCTGAAAGGCCAAGAGACCTCCTTCCTTTTATATGATCAAATCTTCATTTGCAGTTAGCATTGTTTGCTCATTTTATCATGTTTTGTCACCAACCCCACACGATGGTCTGGTGTAGTGCTAAGTCAATTCAAATCCCAAATTCATCTCTTGTCAGTTGTATGACCTTGGAAAAGTCACTTAACTTCTCTGTGCCTCAGTTTCTCATCTATAAAACAGGAATAATAAGAGAAGTACCTACCTCATGCCATGGTTCGAATGCTAAATGTGATCATCTGGGAAAAGCATTTTGCACAGTGCCTGGCAGATGATAAATGCTCAATACATCATGGAAGAGGCAAAGCATCTTAGGCACTATTAATACACAGAGGTGCCTGCCTTAGTCTAGAATGCTCTAGTCTGTCTCCTCAGAAGGCCAAACTTGATAGTGGAGGAGGCTCCATCCAAGGCAGAGGACGCCCGCAAGAAGGCTTGAGAACCACATGTGTTTGCATTGGCAGGCTGCTGATGAGCCCAGGCCTCTGGAAAGTCATGACATCCACTTCGCAAAGTCGATGCTATCTGCATTACTGAAAACATCTTAGAATTATAATAAACAAAATGCATTTTGCTTCCATAGTTTGAACTTGTTATCTCATTGGCCAGGAGGCTGTCAGAGACAGAAGATTAGTGAGTGCCACAAACATTCACTTAACAAAGTTGGGCTGTTGAAAGAAGAGCTTCAGCAAGAAGCTCATTTCTTAACAATAAAACACTTTTAATTGGGACAAACAGTCACTTCCCAAAAGTCCTAGGTCCTGGCAGGGCACACTTACCACAATTTGGTACCAGGAATGTTTTCCAGCGTCACCCACACACTAAAGAGACGCCACAGGTCTCCGTCTGTTCTGTGGCTATGCAAGACGGATCGACAAGGGTGGAAATTCTCAGACCTGCCAACGAGGAAGGCAAGCACAAACACCAGGCTTGTACGAAATGATGGGAAACCTGACAAGTCCCTGGAATTCATTCTAGCTGTGGTGCCAGCTTTGGGGCCATGGCCTTCTGAACTGGTAAAGGAAGTAGGATGCCAAAAAGAAGTGGGCTCTTCTCACGCCAGCAACATAGCCCATGGTGGGGAGGCACAGACCCAGAAACTCTGTTTTGAAAGTGGTGGAGGAAATTAGACATGTGGCTTAACTGGGCGGAATTTATCACTGACCTAGAGATCAGTCCCTCGGGCAGCTAAGGAGCCAACAGTTTCAAGAGCAAATTAAAGCAACTAAATGTGAGGACTAAGAAGCAAAGACCTCAAGTCATAAGGCAGGGTTTCCCATGTGCTAATAATATACAGGAAAGGCTTATGACAGACACGTTGGACAGTCTACAGCTTCACAGCCTCAAACTGGCACATCAGAGAGATGATAGAAGGTCCAGAAAAGGATTGTTTTTGCACAGTTAATCAATCATCTCACCACAGGAATCCATGCATCAAAGAGACAGAGAAGCAGACACGTGTCTATAGTGGGATTTGAGTCCATCATGACCTACGAGTGTGAGTTCACAAACATGCAAAAAATTATTCAACCAACAGTGTCTTTGAAGGAAGGAAAATTGAATAGAGAGGGTGGCAACAGGCAACAGAAGTAAAAGGATCATATAAGAATTTAGACTTGAATCTCAGATGATATCGATTTTTAAGACTGCACAGAGAAAGGATATCGTTTGTTAACCCAGTGTCAACTGAAGCCCCTTTGATTATACCAAAGCTGTCTTGAGAACAGACATTCTTCGCCTTTCATTTTCAGACTGTTCGGGTAGAAGATTTATCATGTGTTCCAGTTTCTCTGCTCCCTACGGACATTGTCACATTGATTTGCAAAGTCCACCTTCTCTACTCCCTCTATCACCTCCCCGACCACCACTGCCTCCATCTTCACTGTCACCACCTCCATCACCACCACCTCCACTCTCTCTACCCCCTCTGTCTTCACCACCAAAACCACCACCGACTACTACCTTCACCTTCACCACCTTTACTTCTTCCACCTCTACTGTTATCAGCCATCACTGTAACACCTCCTCCACCACTACTTCCACCTTAATCTCTACCTCCATTTTACTTCCACCATAATCTCTACCACTATCATCATCACCTCCACCACCATCACCTCCATCCCCCCTTTATGTCAACCAGTGCCACTCACTACCATCTCCACTTCCACAAAATCCACCATTATTGTCACTTCTTCCACTTCCATCATTTTCTCCAAAACCAATTTCACTATCAACACTACCACCACCTCTGCCACCATCATCACCATCTCCCTACTATCTTTATCATCTCCACCAACAACACCAACACTTTCACTTCTGCTACCAATACCACTACCTCCACCACTACTTCCTGTACCAACTCCTCTATCATCGCTCCTACTAACTCTACCATTCACCAGCATCAGAACCACATTCATGTCTCTTATCACCTCCTCCACTATAGTCACCAGGTTTGGCATTATCACCTCCGTCACTACATCACCGCTGCTACCACGTGATTGCCTCTATAAGCCAAGAGCTAAGTTAAATACTGTATAATCATTACCTTTATTTAATTCTCACAGAAACTCTATGAGGTGGATATTCATACTCCCATGTTACAGAGGAAAGTCAAAGAAGTTACACCACTTGCTCCAAATCACAAAGAGAAAAGTAAAGCAATATCTCTATGCCAGAGATTTCCAATTCCATTCTCTTATGTTCTACTGAAGAGCAAAGTACTTATAAACAGAGGGAGTATGCCTTCTCCTCAAGTCTGTAAGGGGACAATAGAATGCAACCAGCATTAAGAGCAGAGATAGAAATATGTGGCCCTTGGGTGGCCATTCCCTTCCTGTGCCAGTGCAGACTCATATTGTGTGTCAGGCAGCCTTATCAATCAAGTTGGCCTTGGAAATCAGAAAAATCTGTCACCCAGGGGTTTGGAGCTATCAAAAATCTCTAGCTGTGTAATAGTTAATGTAAGTCTCTTCTTTTCTTTAAACCAAAACTTGATTATATAGTTAAACTAATAGACACTTTGAAATGAATAGTGTATTTCAGAAATTAAAGAAAACATCAAAATACATATATTGACTGTTGAAATATATCTGTAAATCTGCATACTGCATGTTGAAAATTAATAGCTCATTTCCTCACTATTTTGTTGTCTTAGTAATATCACTTTAGAATATCTTTTTAAATTAGAAAAAGGGAAGCATCACCAGTGTTTGCTTAGCCCATATTACCGAACCAATTTTAGGAATTAAAAACCAAAACACATCATATGTCTTAGCTATGGTGACAGTGTATCTTCCCAATGATAAACCATTTCCATAGTCTATATTCTAACACCCAGATACAGTCACCACATGAAGTAGTGGAAACAATCTAAACTTTGGAATCAAACAGAATTGAATTCTTGTCAAAGATTTACTACTTATTAGATCTGTTATTCTGGGCAGTTTATTTAACCCAGTTTCTCAAACTGGCAAGCTGAGGCCCACTGTGCCACATATCAGTTCCAGGTGTGCCAGTATTGAATGCCCCCAGCCATAGGAACAGATTGGCGGGGTCTTGGGATCCATAGCCTCAGGTCAATAGTAGCCTCCTCAGGACAATTAGAATCATGTTTCATGTGTACGTCAACCTGCAAAACCCTCAGAAGTACTGATAACCTCTAAATCTAGGACCCTCTGTCTGTGAGTCTGTGAGATGGGATAAAAGCACCCAACTCGGAGGACTACTATTAGAATTCATGAGGTATCACGGGAAAACTGCATAGCTCAGAAACCCACACATAGTTGATGTTCAAAAAACATTTTTTTCCAGTATTAACCTCTGCCTCTAGTTGACTTTTACCATAATTTCTTATATTACAATCAGCTTCCCAAGAAATAAAACAGCCTCACCCTGGGTGTTAAAGATGGTGAACAGACTGCACAGTTTTGGCTACTGGCTAGAAAATGATCGGTTTTGCAACTACAGTGTACAAAGCACAGCTTGGCTAAGACTATAGGAGACGTCACCATATGCACTCTCTTGCCTGCAAGTTCTTATCAATATGTGAATGACTTCAAAATTTACAGTTCTATTCCTTATTTCACGACTGAGCTCCACACCTAAATTTTAAATTTCTTTCTGGACACAGCCACATAGATGACCAGTCAGTATCACAACTCTTCCACTGACCACCAGTTTCCACCAAGCCTGCTTTCTTTAGGTCACTCATCCTGACTAATGGTACCACCATCCCACTGGTTTTTCAGGAGTACAGCTTCTATCTTCACCCTTCACCACACCATATACCCTTTAAAAATGCCACCAGGCCTAAATTCTGGGGTTCTCCTTTTAAAATACCTCAAGCATCCTTTATACCCCCACTGCTGTGCTTCACTCTCACATTATTTTTCTCTGGCCTACTATATCACCCTTTTTAATGGTCATCCTGTCTCAACTGTGACTTGATCCCAATTAATCCTATCGTCTTTAATCTCCCTTGATCCCAGTTAATTCTATAGTCTATTCAGCATTTAATGGTTTGTAACAAATGAATCACCCTAAAGCAAAAAACTAATTATGTGTTGTGTTTGAACAAAATCCTTTGCTGTTCCTTATGTCCACATCCTTTAAGTTATGACTTATGACTTTGCAGCCCCTCCTTTAAGAGGGAAAGTCTCTTTTGCCATCCATTGACTATTCACTGTCCTTGTGACTTGCTTTGGCCAAAAAAATAAGGATGGCAAAAATGTCAGTGAGTGGGTTCTAACTCTGGGCATTGAAAGACCTTGCTCACTTCCACTCTATTTTGAAACACTTAAATCTCCAAGTGAATAACCCACACTGCCCTACTGAAAGATACAAAACTACAGAGCATAGAGAAAACTTTCCCTAGCTGATGCCATTCTAGACCACGCTACCCACAGCCAACCTAGCAGCTGACCACAGAGAGATGAACAAACTGAGCCAAGACCAGAAAAACTACCCAGCAGAGCCCAGCCCAAATGGCTAGCCCTCAGATTCAGGAGCCTGATAATTGATTCTTGTTTTAAGCCACTCATTTAATTTGGGCTGTTTGTTGAGCAGCAAAAACTGACTGATACATATATTCCCTTTGGCCTTGAGCTTGTGAGATCTCTTCATTGAAATGAAAATAGACTAAAATCAGTCTGATTTTCAAAGTACCCCACCTCAACCCAAAATATATCCAAATTTATTTTTCAAGATTTATCTCAAGCTATGATTTGGATATGGTTTGTTTGTCCCCACCTCAACTCATGTTGAAATTTGATCTCCAATGTAGTGGTATTGAGAGGTGGGGCCCAATAGGAGGTGTTTAGGTTAAGGCAATCTTGCCCTCATGAGTGGTTTGGCACCATTCCTATGATAATGAGTGAGGTTTTGCTCTTATAAGACTGAATTAGCCAGGTGCGGTGCCTCACATCTGTAATCTTGGCACTTTGGGAGCCCAAGGTGGGTGGATCACAAGGTCAGGAGTTCAAGACCAGCCTGGCCAATATTGTGAAACCCTGTCTTTACTACAAATACAAAAATTAGCTGAGCGTGGTGGTGCATGCCTGTAATCGAGGTGGGGCAGGGGCTGAGGCAGAAGAATTGCTTGAACCTGGGAGGCAGAGGTTGCAGTGAGCCGAGATCATGCCACTGCACTCCAGCCTGAGCAACAGAGCGAGACTCCAACTCAAAAAGGAAAAAAAAAAAGACTGGATTAAACTCTCTCAAGAATGTTTCTGCAAGAATGGGTGGTTATAAAGTTAGAAGGCCCCATGGATTTTGCCTCTTCACACGTTTGTTTCCCCGTTGTCCTTTTCTGCCATGTTTTGACTTCTATGTGTTGCCAAGCAAGACCCTCATTGAAAGTCAAGCAGATGCCACCACCATGCTTCTCATATTTCCAAGCCTGCAGAACTGTGATCTAAATAAAACTTTTTCTTTATAAATTACCCAATCTCAGGTATTCCATTATAACCGCACTAAATAGACATGCTATATTTTTCCATTCCTTCTCCCATAAAGCCATTATTAAACCAATTGCCACATTTGAATCATTTTCTCCATAACCTTCTCAATATTTGCATATTTGTTTATCCCTGTTATCACAGATTGAACATCCCTAATCTAAAAATTCAAAATTCAAAGTGTCCCAAAATCTGTAACTTTTTGAGCACCAACATGTCACCATAAGTAGAAAATTCCACACTGACCTCATGTGATGGGTTGCAGCCAAAACTTGGTTTGATGCACAAACATATTGAAAGTATTGTATAAAATTATCTTTAGGTATCGTGTATAGGTTGTATATGAAACATAAACAAATTTTGTATTAGACTTGAATCTCATCCCCACTGTATCTCTTTATGTATTTGCAAATACTACAAAATTTGAAAAAATTCAAAATCTGAAACATTGCTAGTCCCAAGCATTTCAGAGGGTCAACGTGTATTAATTTCATGTTTTTTTTATTGATTCCCATTACTTCTTTTTTTTTTTTTTTTTTTTTTTTTGCTGGAAGGGGAAAGAGAGAGATTCCATATTACTTCTTACTTAAGCTTTTCTCTATACCATGCTCTCTAAGCAACCATAACTTTGATATGCTAGTCACATTTTTAAACATATTAAAAATATAAACATTAAAATTTTAAAAAGATGCCTATCCATGTCTTAGCCAGTACATTCTCTAGAACATAACAAGCATTCTGCATTCTCTCAGATTTTTAAAAAATGTGTTCGGTTCCCCATTTAGATTGTGACCCAGTGTAGGACAGAGACCATTTATAATTTTGTGCTCAGTCAGTTATTAAATGGCTCTGAATTTCAGGTGGAGTCATAGTTTTAAGAACCTTGAAATAAAAATCAAGATATTTGACTCCTGTGGGAACGTTTGCATCATCAGTATAACAAAGCAAATGTTAAGAAAGACCGTGAACAAAGAGATCAATTCGGAAACAATGTCATTAGTCTAGGAAAGAGACTAAAGTGAGTGGTAAACGGGGAAAAAAAAAAAAAAAGGAAAAGTACCCTGTCTTGAACCGAGCTAGGCAAGGAAAGAAAAAGTGACTTACGATTGTTCTGAAAACAGGTCAGGGAAGGAAATTATCTGTGAAAGACAGTACAGGTAATTCTAGATATTGTTGAGTTAAAGGGAGGAAAATCATGAAGGAGCTCAAGATCATTCCAAAATTTTCGTTGTGACAATTAAATTAGTTAAGTTAAAAGGAACAACAGATTGAATAGATGCTGAGGTGTTAAGAAGGTCAACAGTGGTGAAGAGCTGAGTTTTTAGATGTAATTTTTATGTCAGGATTTAATCCTAATATTTAACCCACAAGAAGATGAAGGAAGTCGTTTTTGATGAGCAATGTCAGGGCAAAGACAAGAAGATATATTTTGCCAGGATGGCACACCAAGTGATCCTGGTCTGATTCTGTTTTTCTTGTGAAATGATTTTGCATTTCTTCTTCAGCATCTTTAGCTTTTCAATGAAAGACGAGTTTTGTTTCTTGCTTCATTTTTGTTTATATTTAATCCATGCCAGAGCTATTAGTTAATGATGTTTGTTCATGGAAGCCATGAGAATCTGGGGTTGTTATACGGTATTACTGTAGTGAAATCAAATTAGTACACTACCTCTAAGAAGAAAATAACAGTTGCATTAGTGTGAGTATAAGAAAAGAGAGGAAGGGCCAAGCGTGGTGGCTCATGCCTGTAATCCCAGCACTTTAGGATGCCAAGGCAGGTTGATCACCTGAGGTCAGGAGTTAAAGGCCAGCCTTACCAATATGGTGAAACCCGTCTCTACTAAAAATACAAAAATTAGCCACGTGTGGTGGCGGGCACCTGTAATCCCAGCTACTCAGGAGGCCGGGACAGGAGAATTGCTTGAACCCAGGAGGCAGAAGTTGCAGTGAATGGAGATCACGCCACTGCATTCCAGCCTGGGTGACAGAGCAAAACTCTGTCTCAAAAATAAAAATATAAAGAGAAAGTCAAACTTTATTCTGAAATTTGGAAACTGGGTGACTGAGAATGAAGTTGTCACTTCCCTTGTATACTTATGTGCTGCCATGTCAAACACATGAAAGAAGAGATTCATGTCTTTCATTTATTAATTTTCTATTATACTTTTTTATTTTTATGCATTTATAATAGTAAATAGGAATACAATTTTGGAGGGTTCTGAATATATTGTGGGTCACATACCCTGCAGTGACTATGATGAAAACCATAGATGTTTTCTCCAGAAAAAAAGAACAACAAAATACCTCTTATAAATAATTTTCTCACAAACCTAATCTGAAAAGAGAGTTAAAAAGGAGATAAAGAGGGAAGGCTTGTGTTGATATTCTCCCTACTGAATGTTGGAAATTTCCTTACCTTTCCATATGTCTTCTGTCTGTAGCATTTAGATCGTGATCAGATAAGAGTAGGTCTCCTGTATTCTGAACAGGGCTACAAAAAGTGTCTTCATTACAGTTTGAAAAACACCATCCAAGATCACTGTTTGGGAGATGAGTTAAGATATATAAAGCATTTTATCTAAAGTGAGTAGTGTGTATATAATGGTACTCATTAATTTTCAATCTATTCACTGAAAAGTGTATCTGAGGAACAAGAAAAATTAAATAAACTTGCTTTCCTCAAAATTGGAATATTGGAAAATATTATTTAATGGAAACACTGTATTTGATATAAACTTACAGAAATATGTCTATTCCAGGTTAGCAATTTTCTCTTCAAGACTTAATGAAAGGGACCAATTGTAGTCAGTATTAAAGGTATGATGATTTGTCTCCTTCAACTTCTAAGACCCCAAAGCCTCCCACATGAGTCCTTGAAGCCTTCTCCCTCAAAGCCTTCCAGAACACAAGGTATAATATTAGGTACACCTGAAAGTAACACAAAAATTGAGCCAAAGCAAGATAAGGGGATTATTCATACAAATGTCTCAACAGTTTCCAGGTTGACCCCATCCAACAAGTTTCCACTTGTTCTTTTGACCCTGGGAATCTACTTACAATAATTTTTACTTGAAAGGTGGGAGTTACAGTTGAAACGATATGAAAAAATTCTCAAAGCAGCAAAGATAAAACTGTTCTTTGCCTTGGCCTGCCATAATTACTTCATTGCTATGACATATGACATCATAGTTAGTCCTCAGGACGGGGGTGTTTCTAATGAGCTGGAGTTGGAAGGGTCCCAGTGGAATGCATTGAACCAAAAGGCCCACTGTTCTTCCAAATTCCAACATGATATCAGGAGGGAAAACAAAGGGCTCTTCAAGATTCAGAGGTCAACCTGTTCAGTGTCGTATCAAAAGGTGGCAATAAAGCAAGAGAAGGTTTCAGAGCATAGGAAAAGGCTACTGTCACCTATTTCTATGTCTAATTCAACAATAATGGAACTGAGTATGAATATTTTCAGTCATATATGAAATCAAATTTGAATATTTTGAAAATATTCTGTTAACTTGATATGTTATCACATAGATAGATAACATTTTAATTACTCAAAAAAAAAATTACCTAACAAAGTAGGTGTTACTGTGAAAACAGAAAGTAAATGAAAGCAGAGAAGTGGTAGTGCCACATTTTGAGCTTTGGGTTGGACAGGTGCTGGTAGCCTAAATTCAGCTCCTACAGGAAGATATGGTCTTTGCACACCCAGAGACAAGAGCTTGGGCCACTGTATGAGTCGGGGTTATATTCAGGGCCACTGGAGAAGAAACACTGAATGAGAAAAACAGCCACTACCCCACATACATATAGATGGTCAACTGATTTTCAGTAAGGGTGCCAAGACAATTCAATAGGGGAAAAGAGTAGTCTTCTCAACAAACGATGTTGAGGCTACTAGATATCCACCTCAATAAGCATGAAATTGGACTCCTATCACATACCATATACAAAAATGTATTCAAAACAAAAATCAAAATCAAAATTTTTTAGATCAAACATCTAAATGTAAGATTTAAAACTATGAAACTCTTAGAAGGAAAAAATTGGCGTAAGTCTTTATGACCTTGTAGTAGACAATAGTTTCTCAGATATGATACCAAAAGCATAAGCAACCAAAACAAAATAAATAAATTGGACTTAATCAAAATTAAAAACATTTGTGCTTTAAAAGACATCATTCACAAGGTGAAAAGAAAATTCACAGAATGGCAGAATTTGTTTCCAAATTGCATATCTGATAAAAGTCTAGTGTCCAGAATAAAGATATCCAGCATAAAGTATGGTTTAGTTATTATTTCAAATCAACAATAAAAGACAACTCTATTTTAAATGGCCAAAAGACTTAAATAGACGTTTCTCTAAAGAAGATATAAAATAAGCACATGCAAAGATGCTCAGCATCATTAGTCATTAGGGGAATGCAAATCAAATCCACAATATAATACATGTTTATACCTACTAGGATAGCTATAATCAAAAATACAGAAAATAACAAGAATTATCTAGGCTGTGGAGAAAACGGAATCCTTATCCATCACTGGTGGGAATGTGAAATAGTGTGGCCACTTTGGAAAATCTTAAAAAGTTAAACATGTTTAGCCGGATACAGTCTCAAGCAGATAATCCCAGCACTTTGGGAGGCTGAGGCAGGTGAATCACCTCAGGTTGGGAGTTTGATACCAGCCTGGCCAACATGGCGAAACCCCATCTCTACTAAAAATACAAAAATTAGCTGGATGCGATAGCGCATGCCTGTAGTCCCAAGCATGCTACTTGGTAGGCTGAGACAGGAGAATTGCTTGAACCCGGGAGGCAAAGGTTGCAGTGAACACAGGTCACACCACTGCACTCGAGCCTGGGCAACAAAGTGAGACCCTCAAAACAACATAAAAATAAAAATAAATAAGTAAAATAAGTTAAACTTAAGTTTTTCATGCAATCCAACAATTCTAAGTATGTATCCAATAGAATTGAAAACATATGTTCACCCAAAAACTTATAAGTGAATGTTCATGGAAGCATTACTTAAAACAGTCAAAAAGTGTAAACAACTCAAATGTTCATCAACTGATAAACAAATAAGCAAATGTGGTATATCCATACAATAGAATAGTATTCAACCATAAAAAGTAATGAATTGTTGATTTATGCTACAACATGGATGGACCTTGAAAACATGATGCTAAGTAAAAGCTGCCATACACAAAAGGTCACATATTATATGATTTCACTTATATGAATTGTCTGTAATAGACAAATCCATAGATACAGAAAGTAAATTAATAGTTGCCAGGGGTTGGGGAAGTGGGAAATGAGGTGATACGGCTAATGGGTACAAGATTTTCTTCCAGGTGATGAAAATGTTCTGGAATTAGACAATGATGGTGGTTGGACAACTGTGGGAATATACTAAAAACAATTGAACTAAACCACTGTAGAAAAACACTTTAGTAGCATGTGTTTTATGTTGTGTTAATTATATGTCAATAATAATAATAATAAATATACATAGGTGCTAGACTGAGAAGCTTCATCAGCATCTAATAGGAGTTCCAGAAGGAGCCTAGAGAGGAAACAGCAGAGTTGATATTCAAACAGGTAATCACTGGGAAATTTCCAGACTAAAGAATTACATGAAACCTCACATTAACATAGCTTAATAGTTTGGGTGTGGTGGCTCATGCCTGCAATCCCAGCACTTTGGGAGGCCAAGGCAGGCAGATCACCTGAGGTCAGGAGTTCAAGACCAACCTGGCCAACATGGTAAAACCCCTTCTCTACAAAAAATACAAAAGTTAGCTGAGCATGGTGGCACATTCCTGTAGTCTCAGCTACTCAGGAGGCTGAGGTAGGAGAATCACTTGAACCTGGGAGGTGGAGATTGCAGTGAGCCAAGATTGTGCCACTGCACTCCAGCCTGGTGTGACCCTGTCTTAACAAACAAACAATAGCATAATAAGTGTTGAGCAGGATTAATAAAATAAAATAAATCCATATATGGACATATCTTGATGAAATTGCAAAAAAAAAAACAGTAATCTTAAAGCTGACAGAGGAATTACATATTAGTTTTAAAAGAATGACAGACACTAATTGCAGCTTCTTAACAGCTCAAGTAGCTGCTGAGAAAATAATGGAGCATTATCATTAAATTATTCAGGAAAAATTATTTTCAATAAGAATTCTATATCTAGCTAAGGCGTGACTCAAGAGTGAGATTTTTAAAAATGGTGTTTGTATATTTCCAGTGAAAATTAGTAAACTCCTAAAAGTTAAAATTCATACAGAACACATTTGGCCACATTGCAATAAAATTATAGATTCATGATAAACATAAGCTTTATCGAGGAAACTACTTTAAAATTCATTTTAAATCAGCTTTCTAATTAAAGAGGATATCAGAACTGAAATTATGTATTATTCATAATGAAAGACTAGACATATAAGTGACCAAAAATGGTACTTTTTATTATTTGTTGTTCTTCTAAATATTCCCCACATAAGTCAAGATAATTATATTTACATTTAATTATTTCTATTTCACATCTATCTTACCTTTTCTTTTTTTTTTGTTTCAATAGCTTTAGGAGTGCAAGTTGTTTTTGTTTACATGGATGAACTGTACAGTGGTTAAGTCTTGGGTTTTAGTGCACCCATCACCCGACTGGTGTACATTGTACCCAAATGGTAGTTTTTGATACCTCATCCTCCACCCATCCTCCTACCTTCCGAGTCTCCAATGTCCATTATGCCACTCTGTATGCCTGTGTAGGCTCATAGCTTAGTTCCCACTTGTAAATTAGAAAATGCAATCTTTGGTTTTCCATTCCTGAGTTTAGCTACTTCACTTAGAATAACTGGCTTATAGTTCCATTCAAGTTGCTGCAAAAGACACTATTTCATTCTTTCTATGCCTGAGTAGCATTTTACGGTATACATATACCATATTTTCTTTATCCACTCATGGATTGATGGGCACTCAGGTTTATTTTATATCTTTCCAACTGTAAATTGTACTGCAATAAACATAGGTGTCCTTTTGAAATAATGACTTCTATTCCTTTAGGTAGTATATATATGTATATATGTCTTTGTGACTCCTAAGTGAGTCCTTATAACCTTCACCTCCTCTCTAAACTTCATTTTTTGGCAGAATACTTGGGTATAATCATATGGGGGAGAAATAAGAAAAACCTTGTGTACAAAACCCATGGGTACACTTTTACTTATGCTGCATACTTTTTCTTGTACCCAATCATTTTTTTCTCCTCTTCTTCATCTGTATCTTTCTTGCAATCTTTACTACCCTTTATTTTACTATTTCACTGAAATGAACCTTTTAACATTATCTCCTGAATTGTTTCAAAAATTCCTGATATTAGACAGTCAGTAAATCTTCCATATAAGAGTTATCTGGAAAAAAATGTGTTTTTAAAAGTTTTCATAACAACTAAATGAAGCTATTAAATAAAAGATGTCTTCAGCTTTACCATGATAATGAATTAAGACCACTTGAAAATGGAGAAGTCTCAAAACATTTTTCATTTTGATTCAGACTTAATATTTTGCTTTTATCAGATATCAACTTGGAGATAAACCTTTTAGAAGTTGGTCCATTGCTTATAACAAACCCAGCACAGTTTTAAACAATTCCCCTTTATCTGATGGAGTGAAGATTGTCAGAGATGGGCCCCAGCTGGGGCCCAAATTAGAGTAATTAAGAAGCAAAAAGCCAGAGTACTTTCCTATAACTTGTTTATTTTATTTGATGATGAAATAGTATTACTGGTGCAGAATTTGTCATACTTCTAGAAAAAGAAAGAGAGGGGCATTGTTAAAGGGCCATGTGTAACAGAAATGAACGTCAGAGCCCCACAAAACAAGAGTAGACCATCAAACCGTAAGAGGCATGCTAAAAAAGACATGTATTTTACTTCTGTAATGAGACTGAAACCATTACCAAATAAGGAAATAGTTTATTAAAACTATCACAAAATATTTCTCCATGGTCAAGAGAAATGAAGAGAGAAAGACCTACAATTTGCAATCAACACCAATTTACCTGAGGTTTCTTAAGAAACACTTATAAACTTTGACTATTCCTGAAAAAAAGAGATACATTTATGCAATAATGAACTAAAATGTTTTGGGGACTTAATACATTGCCTTTTCTTTTTTGGAGACATCAAGTCACGCTTATAAAAATCAATTAAAATTAAATTTAAAGAAAAATCTCACAACATTCTATACCGTGTACATCAGTATCTCCTGACTCAATATGAAGGCAATATTCCATTAATATATATTTGGGTACTAAAATTTTGCAGTCATATCTCTGGATTCAGTTCAAATGCTGTTCACAGAGATAGTCAATTGTCAATGTATTGAGCTCCTTCAGGGAAAATGCTCTCTCTGTTCTTGAAGCATTTCTCAGACTTCCACAGTCTCTTAGAAAGAGTAGAAACCTTGTAAAAACTCTAACAAATAACTTTAAAATAAACTCTCTTTTCTGCACCAATGGTGAGTGTAATTGATGACATTACTAGTCGATTTCACTTTGCTGATGATATGTTGTATGGATTAAGCAAAACGAATTTGTCCTGGCCATGCACATACTGACACACATTAGAAAGAGAAATTGATTCCAAAGTAGATAGTGTCCAAGAAAGCAATTCACATTATTATTTTACATGGGAGTATTCAAAACTCTCTCACTTAATACAATAAAAGTTGAACTGTACTCTCAAAATTAGAAACCACCTTGAGATATTTATTAACTCATTGAATTACAACATCCCTTACAGATAAGTATTATTATTCTTTTGTAAAGTTGTCTATCTTAGATTATATAGTTTTGGCAGCAAAGTAATGCTTATAATGGGAATAAATACACCATTAGGTAAATTATTCACTCCCTTTCATATCACACCTACCATTCCCCAAGGGTATATCTTCATTTCTAATTCTGATTCTTCTAAAGATCCCTCACATAACTGTTAAAAATTATGCTTATTCTATTTTTTATGCCCTCAATTAACTCTGTAATTTAAATATACTTTATGTCATTGACAATGCCTCCTATTTCTCCCTCTCCTTCTAACATTTGATATTTATGTGGTTATTAATGCAGCTGCTACTACTGTTGTTCATCTTATTTAGTTTCTCTTTGAGGTAACTCTAATATAACAGAAGGGAAGAAGGAGATGATGTAGGCAGATGAAGAAAGAATTGACTAATACCGGGAGATGAAGAAATTATTATCTTAAAATTTTCATATTCTCTTTTAATTAGTGAAGTGGCAACACTGTTTGGGGTAAACACCTGAGGTTTGCCATCCTGTGCAAGGAAAATCAAGGATGTGGGCAAACAAGAAGTGAGTTTAAGGGCAGAGGTTTAATAGGCAAAAGAAAGAGAAAAGAGAATACCTCTCTCTCCTGCAGAGAGAGAAGGGCTCCTGAGTGGATCTTCTGATTTCATGATGAAAGGCACAGGGTTTTATAGATGAGGTTGAGGAGGCAGTGTATGATTTACACAGAGCCCAAAGACTGGTTGGACCAGGTGTGCCATTTACATAGTGCCTGAAGAAGCTGGCCATGCCACCCTTATTTATAATGCATAATAAAATCTTATTTATAATGCATATGGGTTCTCTACCTGGCTGGCACCACATTGCCTGTTCCTTTACTGTACATGTGGTTGGCAAAGGAAAGAAAAAATGGAGCCTCCATGTTGAACATGCCTGGCCCCCAGGTAGCTATTGGCACAGCTGCCAGCATTCACCTGTGCAAGCTTCCAGCTTGCTTATATATGTCTGCAGCTCAATTTTACAGGCAGCTCTTTGTTAGAAAAGAAATAATTTGGGGGCTGCTTTTTGTTAAAAGGGAAACTTTACCAAGAACTCTCTTACTCTCACCATCTTTCTAAATAATTTTTTTCTAGCTCCTGTATTATTAGAAGATTAAAGTAGGGATAAAGAGCTGTGATGTGGTCAGAAGCTTGAGAGTTCAACATACATTTATTGATCTCCTCCTCAGGGCCAGGTATACTGATAGACACTCCCAGCCTTGATTGGGGATTTAGGAGGGATTTCATGGTGGAAATCACTCCTGAGCTGACTCTTCAAGGATAGAGGTGACTTAAGCAGGTGAAGGGAGAGAAAAAGAAAAAGGTCATTCCTAGCAAAGGAAGAATTTGCACAAGGGCTTCAAGGGTGAAAAATGAAGGAGCGAGGAGGGTTTGGACAGCATATGGTCAATGCTGCTGAAAAGGTGGTCAGGGGCAAGTCAGGGGAACCCTTTTACAGTGTGCTATGAATCTGCAATTTTAGATGTCGGTGGGGTGAAGCCACTGAAGAATGATAAGCAGGAAACATGCCCACATTTTACTTTTTATGCAGTTTACTCTGGCAAGAAGGGATGTAACAGAAAGGGGAAATTGAGGCAGGAAGATGAGCTTGATGGCTCTTGTTATGCTACTGGTGACAAATGGTGTGAAATGGAGTAGAAGGGGCAGGTTCAAGTAGTATTTGAAGACAGACTAGTGAGGACGAGGAGACTGATTTGACAAGATGTGATGGGATCGATGTGATAAGAAGGAGAAAGATTTACAATTAGCTCCTTAGTATTTGGTTTCTGTAACCAGATAAACAGTGATACCATTAACTGAGAAAGAAATTACCAAAATAAATGAAAGTCTGTAATGGGTTGGGAGAAGGCAGAGGATTGAAGGATGTGTTGAGCATTCAAGAGGAAATGTCAAATAATTATTGCCATATATAAACCTAAAGCTCAAAAGAGGGGTCAGTTATTATTTTGAGGTGGTGGTTGAACCATGAAAGTGAGTTCTACTAGGGAAAGAGGATGAGGACTAGAACTTTGGAGAGCATCAACTACCAAGGTGCAGATAAGAAGCCCATATTAAAATCCAAGAGAAGAACCAGGTGCTGCACATGCCAGGGAGACCCAGACATTAAAGAGTTATGAAGATGGAATGTTCAATAATGTCACGTGCTACAGAAAGATGAAGGGGGCCATACAGAAGCTGGCAGTAACCTTTGTTATGACAGGTTTAGCAGCAGCAGAGAGGCTGAGCCAAGTCAGATCTTAGGATTGAGGGTGGTGAGAAGTGCCCACAAGGCGAGGAAGAAGGAATCGAGGCTCTTTGACAAGTAGATTGTCTGGGAAGGAAAGCGAATGATCATATGAAGGAGAAATACTGATCTTTTGCTGAGTGATATTAGATGCCTAATATCGCTCTATTTTGGTAGGACAATATGAGGTGAGGTCACCTACTGGGAGTGAGAAGGGGTGGGTTGGGTAAAGAAGAGAGAGTAAAGTCTTTGAATTTACTCATTGGAAACTGAGAGACACTCTATGCAGAGTTTTCTTGAGGGCCCTGCTGAGGTTAAAGGAACAATAAAAAATTTGACCTTTTGTTCTCTTTTCTATTTCTCCATCTCACTTCAGCATTTCTAGCTCTACTTTCTAACTGACCTACTTCCCAATTAGATAAATGAAAACAGTGACGGTACTGTCAGTTCCAAAGTGGCAAACAAGACATTGCACATCTTCAATACCAGTAGACATAGATGTGGGAGGAACCAAGACTTGGATGACACTGCTACAGTGTGTAGATCTGGGCAATTACTTGACAACAGTGCACCCCTAATTTCCCCTCTGGAAAACAGAAATAATACTGCTGAACTCACAAGACTGGAGGAATTAATATAGATAATGTATGGAAAAACCTATACTACCACTTGGTTTATCGTGAACTCTCAGCAAATTTTATTTTCTTACGTAAGAGAAAAAATAATGATCAATATATTTAAATGGGTGGAAGAGAAGGGAATCATATTCACTGATAAAATAACAGGAAATAGGGCAAATGAGTAGAAAGGGGGCTCTCTAAGGAGATTCTAATTGCAAAGAAAAACACATGAGAAACCAAGACATAGATGGAGACGGATGTTTCTAAAGAAAGATACGCATAGTACAAAAGTGTGGAGAAGGGCAAGGGAAATACTCAAACACCATTAATCACAATCCTTGATGTCAATCCCTCTGGGGTTCAGAGGAAAGCAACAAGCAGAAAAAGCATGTGTAGTCCTGTATATCATTCAAAAAAGCAGCTGCTCCTCAAATCTGGAAAGTCAAAGCTCTTTAAAAAAAAAAAAAAAAAAAAGATACTGGAGCCAAACAAGAGCCCAGAAATAGCATACTTGTAGAAAACCACTCACTGCTTCTGGGAAAATAGATTTAGAGTTGAATTGAGGATAACGTTGCACAATGAAGACTTGAAGAAAAAAGAGGCAGAACTGATTGAATTTATCTGGAAGGTTCCTGTCATTGAATCATTCCCCAAATAACTAGGGAATACCTACTGTGTGCCAAATGCCATGTCCTCTATAGGAAAAATATTTCTCTTTGAAGCATTTTTAAGTTTATCAAAATAGCTTTTTGTTTTATCGGTCTAGAAAACCACACAATTTTTAGAACAACAACAACAAAAAACTAGTCTAATATGAAATAACATTGAACTGGAAATCCTGGCAAGGGAAGGAAGTCATTACATCTCTGCCACTAGTTAGTTGCATACCCTTAGTTAACTTCTATGCCCCTATATCTTTGAGCCACAGCCTTCTTCCTGTATCACAAATGCAGATGGATGTCTATTAACATCTGTGACATCTGTTACAAATACATAAACAGGCTTCTCTTTGGCCAAAATTACTAATAATGTGAGAGAGCAGATAATAATCTGAGGAGAATAAAAGAACCGTTAAAATAGGGGAGATATTTAGTCATTGATTAAATTTTGTATTTCCTTTGGTATACTAAACAACGAATAAACGATCATGATTGTCATTTAAGGAGAAAGAGGGTTTCTATGAGATCAAAATTTTGCCCAACCCCATGCATTATTTAGTATTATGTCTCCCAATGAGATTTCGTATCAACTTACTCAGAATCAAAGCCTTAAGTTCTAATCATGTTTTAAAAAGAACATAGAACCAAGTTAGTAAATTTACTGATGGCTCTCATTTATTATCTAGACAGTGAATGAAAATAAGGTGGAGAGGAATTCAGATGGATTTAGATACATCAAGGAATTAAAGGTGCAGTGATTCATGAAGTTTTACTTGCTGGAACATTATGTTCATTAGGCATTTAAAGAGTGAGGGTATAGTGAGAAACTGGAGATGACCAATACAGCTTATTGGTAGAAGAAGGAGTGAATGAGAAAAGTAGCTGTAGAGGAAGGATGAAAGATCATGAGAAGGATTTATTAACACAGAATCAGAAGAGAGAGAAACCAAAATTCATTCTTTAGTTCATTGGATGTTTTACATCTTGGCTAATAAAGTCCTCTCTGGCATCTTTTAATGGATCCGAGTTCTCTAATTAATATAGTTCTCTCTGTTGACAGTTCACAAAAAAGAGATGTTGAATGTGACAGCTGGCAGTGCCCTGTCTGGCCAGTGCAGGTAGGATTACAGGAGAATAACAGCACTGGGTTGTCTAGTGAGACTGAAGCTAGAGACAAAATGAGAGTTATCGGAAAGCATTCTTGTTGAAAGCCTGCTTCTTCCTTGCATGTATTTCCTCCTAAACATTCCTACTCTTCCAGTGTCTCTACTTATTAAAGTCTAATCATCCTCTGATGGTTGGATTTGGCCAATGGCCAAGGTGGAGCCCCTCAACCAGAGACCTGAAGGAAGAGAGGAGTGAGGTTGAGGCATTTATTTTCCCAGTTGTTTCCCTAAGGGACACCATGCACTGGCTGCAACCCTTGACCAGAAGGTACTCCTTCTCTCCAGGTGAATCTGTCTCCACAGCCGTGTGCTTCTAAGGCCTAGGAGTGATAGCAGCCTGGTTACTACAAGCTCCAGGATACTGTACCACCTCTTGTCGGTATTGTCAGCCCTCTATATAATATCTTTATTAAACCCTCTGTTTAGTTGCCTATCATAGCATAACAACTCATCCTGAAATACTGTGGCTTATAATCATAATTATGTGTTAGTTCTCACAGTTCCTGATGATAAAAAATCTGGGAAATACTTGGCTAGGAAATTCTTGCTTAGAGTCTCTCATGTGGTTGCAGGTATATGTAGGCTGGGGCTTCAGGCATTTGGATGTAGAATGTGAGTCTATAGCAGTTCACTCGCTCACAAGGGCAAACAGGTGCTGGCTATTGACTGGAGCTTCAGTTCCTCTCCATAGGGATCTCTCTGTGAGGTTTTTTGAATGTGGTACTTGGACTTCCCCAAAGCAATCACGTGTACCAAAAGTGACAGAGACAAAGAGAGAGAAGACAGAGAGAACATCACACTTCCTTTTATGGCTTCACCTCTCAATTGGTGGATCTTAACTTTCGCATTCTATTCATCAAGGCAGTTAGTTCATGGGAGAGAATACGGAACCTACTTCTTGATGGATAAATGCAAACCACATCATAATGGGAGCACGGGATGTTGGAAAATGGGACAAAAATTTAGTCTGGATCTCAAAAACAATAGAGAAGCTCAATTTCTAGGAATGAGCGGCATGGTTGCATGAGCACTACTTCTTCCATGGTCCTAAAACCCTAAGAACAAGACTGCTTCTAGCTCTTGAGTGGAACTTAACCTGCAGATGGGCACAGGAGACCATCCAAAAAGAAGGGAGAAATCTAGATAGAGAATCCAGCAGGTCAAGACATTCACCACTTCGATGGGAAATAACTATGAACAAATTTGATGGTGAGTGTTTTGTAATCAAGTAATGTACACTCAGAGAGTTGGATTAAACCAGATGGAACCAGAATTAGCATGTGGGCCTCACACAGCAGAACTTGGTCCTCCAGACTAGGCTACCTCGCCGATCCTCATCTGCCTGTGTTTAACAGAAATCTTCACAGAAATGTCTGGAGCAAGGCTAATAGTCCTGGGACTTGTTCTTGGCATATGCGTTTAACAGGCAAGAAGAAGAATCTGAGAGCCAACCAATAACCATTACCAAGTCCACTTTTCTTTCTGCTGTCTATATATCGTATGTCCAACAAAGTGGGTGCTTTAAAATAACTGAAGTTTTTTGTATTACTTCCTCTCATCTCAAACAAGCATATACTGCTGAAGAGTCTCCATCACCTTAAATGCAGCGTGAAATAGCATCCAACTGTACTTAAACACTAAAGAAAAGATGATGCCTTAGAAGGGATTAAAACTAACAAAGATATAAAAATGAGAACGCCATTCTGAGACAGAGACACCTCAGTTGGTAAAAAGGACTTTAAGAGTGTATTCATTAGAAAGGAAAAATGGTCAGCGTTACATGGAATGAAAAGTGCCCTTTCCAGGCAGATTCCTGAACCTAATTTATCTTGCTTCACTAAGACAGGAAATGCACCACAATATTCAGGATGGGGGGAAATGACAATTTAATGATTACAGAACATCTTTCACGTTCCGTGGTAATTGAACAATCTCAACATCAAAGGCAAGGCTGGTAGCCTTTCAGAAAATGGAACGTCGTTTAGCTTTCCTTTTCACTTTTTACTGCATCGATGAACTTAAGCATCTTCTCTGGCTTTATTTTTCCATTTTCATTTAGCACTGACACAAAACAGACCTGGCTTTAAGTGTACCATGCAAAGTAGTAATTTATGTTGGAAACTTTAAATGGATGAGGCAGAACCACTTTCGTATCTGTTACATTTTAATTACTTTAAATATATCCAGCTGAACAAAGTTCAGACCTTTGCTGTTGCAGGTGAGGGTAGTTTGACATAATAGACATCCTATTTCCCAACCACCTCATGAAAGGGAATATACAAGCTTCCATCTCTAAGGCATGCCATTCACCCAACAAACCAATTTTCTATCTATAATGCTACCAGCACCACTGAATTTTGGAGCTTCTCTTATATCAACAGTTCTTTATATTTTCCCCAAGCACTATTTGATAACTTTAGGGGGTAGTAAGGCCATAATACTGGACTCAGGGAAGGTATCCATTTAAGACAATTATAAATTCCCAATATCTTTGCTTTTCTTTTTCTAATATTGAACCAAAACAAATCTTATTTAAAGAACAATTCTCATACAATGGAATTTTAGGGTTAATAAGCATTTCTCTTTGGCTATAACTTGATATCAATGATCTTGATGAGAAGAGTGCTCACAGAAAACTGGTATTGATTAAATAATGGTTATTAACAGGTGAAATTGGGAGATGAGGTGTACTGGGGTTTTATGTTTGTTTGATTTTTGTGGGTTTTGTTTGGTTTCTACCGTAATTAACCATAAACCAACACAGATTTTGCAAATATTTGGATTGCACACAATGAAATTTTGCCTAAGGATAAAAGTGAAGTGCGGTTAATATTATGGAATTCATGAGGGAATTTAGTAGTTGCCTATCTTACTGATGTTCAAATCCAAGATGTGAGCCCTCAATTCTTCCTACCTGCCCTCCACCTCCTTGAGGAAAGGGCCTTGAAATCAGCATCTAGGAGAAAAATAGAACAAGGAAAGACGAATGTTTTCCTGGATTCCAGGAAAAAGATGGCCAACTTTCTCCCCTTCCTTTGTCCCTAGATATTGTGAAATTATGGTTCGCTCTTAAGTGAGAGAAGAGAGCTGCTTGTTTTGCTTATTTTCGTTTTTGGAGTTATAAGCCATTTGACACAGAGAACCACTTAGAATATCATGATTTGTCATTTTCCTTAGGACTAGAGGGCCTTCAGTGTAGAAAACCCTTTTGACTGATTTTCTAAAAGCAGTATGAAAAAAACACATGAGGAGCTTACTGCTGAATGGGTGGACTAGGATTTTAGGGAAAGGAAATTAATGAACACTCTGAGGTTTTCCTCTGCACTGTTCAATACAGCTTGCCAGAATAGAAAAGGTGATAGACATGGATTCATACACTATGTATCAGTCAGCTTTTGCTGTGTTAAAGCTATCTAACAACAAAGCAAAAATCACAATGGCTTACAACAAAAGGCATTTAATTCATGCTCACAGGTCTGCAGGTAAGCTTTTCTCAGAAGGAGTTAGCTGGGCTTCTCTGGGCCAGACTAGACTTCCAGCTTTAGGTCAGGCATAAGTCTTGTTTCTGGGGTGAGACGGAAGGAACAATGACTACTGGAGGCAAGATCTGCTAGCTCATGGTAGAGACCAGAGTTCCAAGAGAACTGATGGAAACCTACAAAGCCATTTCAGGCCTTGGCTGCTAACTGGCATATTATCACTCCTGCTTGCATTCTTCTGACCAATGCAAGTCATATGGCTAAACCCAAAACTCAGCAGCAGGAAAGAACAGTCTACCTATAGAAAATCCATGAGAAGGGCTAGGGGGAGGACAGAATTATAAACAAATAATATATTACAGTGGACCTGGGGTTCGTGCTTTATTTCTCCTCCTCATGGCATTTTATTTCCGGTATTTACGGATGGGGTTCCAGATGATCATAGGAACTGCAAAAATAGTTCATGGAATTTGTGCATGTATGTATTCTTTTATTCTTCCAAGCATCCTTCCCCAAAAGAAAACAGGAACTTCAACTTCAGATACAACTATCTCTAAGGCTGAATGTCTATAGAAGGCTGGAAAATCCCCACTCCTGAGATATCAGGTCTTAACCATTGTAGCCCATAAATCTTACCTTATTTGGGAAAAGGGTCTTTGCAGATGTGATTAAATGAAAGATTTGGGCATGGAGAGATTATCCTGAATTTTCCAGGTAGGACCTACATATGAGTACAAGTGCTCTTACAAGAGAAAAGCAGAGGTGAGTTAATATACACACAGAGGAGGGAGCACTATGAAGACAGAGGCACACAGATTAGTGGGATGTGGCCACAATCCAAAAAATGCCAGCAGCCACCAGAAGTTGGAAGAGGCAAGCAATGCCTTCTCTCCTAGAGTCTCTGGAGGGAGCACAGCCCTGTATATACCTTGACTTTAACCCACAGAAGCTGATTTTGGATTTCTGGCCTCCAGAATTATGGCAGAATACATTTCTGTTCTTTTACCATGGAATACTATGCAGCCATAAAAAAAACAAGATCATGTCCTTTGCAGGAACATGAACAGAGTTAGAAGCCATCATTCTTAACAAACTAACACAGGAACAGAAAACAAAATATCGGATATTCTCACTTAAAAGTGAGAGCTAAATGATGAGAATACATGGATGCCAAATGGGGAACAATAGACGCTGGGGCCTGCTTGAATGTGGAGGGTGAGAAAGAAGGGAGAGGATCAGGAAAAATAACTAATAGGTACTAGGTTTAGTACCTGAGTGACAAATTATCATATACAGCAAACCTCCATGATACAAGTTTACCTATGTAACAAACCTGCATCTGAACCTCCAAACCTAAGATAAAATTTTTAAAAATAAATAAATAATTTTTAAAAAGAAGATTAAATTTAAAAAAAACAGAAATTTCTGTTGTTTTAAGCTGTGTGTGTGGTAATTTGTTACAGCAGCCATAGGAAACTAACACAATTCCTTCCTTTAATTATTGTCTTCTTTAAAGAAATTTAAATATTCAAAGAGAAAATGTTTAGGCAGATTAAATTTCCAAAAAAGAGGGAAAGCACAAGCAATGCCCTCAAGTTCTCAGTGTGACCACAGGCCAATAGTTAATGAGCTGCGCACATGACCTACTGATCTCTGTTCATTTCAGACAGGAAGATTTTCTAATCTCTACATTACATTCTAAGCTGATTGGTCCCCCTGTTAGAATTACCAGCAAGGAAACTCAC
Source organism: Cacajao melanocephalus (assembly GCA_963573385.1). NCBI lineage: Eukaryota > Metazoa > Chordata > Mammalia > Primates > Pitheciidae > Cacajao > Cacajao melanocephalus. The sequence continues at coordinate 49,692 of CAUYLG010000503.1, forward strand.
AAGAGGATAGGAGGTTGTTTTTTTTTTAAATCAACATTAACCATCTCTCAATGAGATGACACCTAAACTTACTTAAGTTGCTAAAATTCAAAAGACTTATGGTTTGTGTGTTTGTGTTGGCAAGCAGGTGGAACAACTAAAGCCTTCATAGATTTTCAGTGAACAACAACTCTGGAAAACAATTGGCAACTACCTACAAAGTTAAACATAGCCAAGCAATTTCACCTCTAGGCATTTGCTCAAAAGAAATTAAAATATGTGCCCATAAAAAGATTTATATATAAATGTTTGTAGAAGCCTAATTTATAAAAGCCAAAAACTGGAAACAACCCAAATATTCATCAACAGGGAATTGGATGTATTCATATAACAGAATACTACAGAGTAATGTAAAAGCAAAATACTGATATATGCAACACAGCAGGTGAATTGCCTCTTTGTCCTGAAGGAGTTTCAAAGTGTCCTATGGTTTCCGGTAGGTACTAGGCTTAATACCTGGGGTGACAAAATAATCTGTATGACAAACACCCATGACACAAGTTTATCTACATAGTAAACGTGTACATGTACCCTGGAACTTAAAAGTTAAATTAAAAAAAAAGAAAGACAAAAGAAAAGAAAATGTTAGCGTAGAGCATAAGTTTGGTTACATTATATTGACTGAAAGAAGTCAACATAAACATAAAAGTGTATACTGTATTATTCCATTTGCATGAAGTCCTAGGACAAGGAGGGTTAATCTATAGTGCTAGAGATCAAATCAGTGGCTTCGTAGGGCAGGGATTGGGGGCTGGCTGCAAAGGGACATCTGGGAAGTTCCTAACTGATAAAAAATATCATAAATTATGGGAGAGGACAGTGGCTCACACCTGTAATCTCAGTGCTTTGGGAGGCTGAGGTAGGAGGATTGATTGAGCCCAGGTGTTTGAGGTTACAGGGAGCTATGATCACACCACTGTATTCCAGCCTGGGTGACAGAGTGAGAACCTGCCTCTAAAAATAATAATAATAATTAATGTTATATATTTGAATCGGTGAGACACTTGCATACATCCACAAAGCTCATCAAACTTTATATTTAATATCTAATATTTTATTTTATTTTAATTATACTTTAATAAAATGACTTTTAAAATCTCATAATTAAATGGGTAGCCACCAAAGCTTTCCAGAAATTTGTCATGGAAATGAACAATGGGTGATTAGTTGCTCCATGACTTCTTCCCACAGTAAGTTAGACATCATTTGAGGTTTCAGGAAGTGAGCCCTTTCATTCTTTATTTACCCTGCAGTGGACAAACTATGGAGCACCTATCTCAACTTGTTGATGTAGCAGTTGCAAGACAGCCTTCTTCTAAATTCTATGCTTTCCAGCCATAACCAGAGTTTCGTGTTATCATATATACTCAACAGAGGCCCATAATAAAGAATGCCTTGGGAGAAATTTCCAGAAAGAAACAGAAGGAAAGGAAAGAAAACCAAAACACTGTTTTGAAGCCACCATGCAAAAGAATATAACAAAGAAAGGCAGTTAGTAACTTATTCAGAAAAATCAAGAGAGAAAGATAGCCTGGTCTTGAAGACATTCAGTTTAGCAACTTAAGATTAGAGACTTAATCATTTTTCAAATATATATATATATAGAGAGAGAGAGAGATATAGATATAGATATATGTGGTGAGAGGATAAACATTCAATATATTTCACAGTAGCTCTTCTATCAGTCTTCCCCTGGGAAAAAGAAAGCCCAGCCTTAAGGAAATTGCAGCTAATATTTTACATGGGTTTATTTTATTCCTGTTATCTTACTTGCAGTACAAGTTACCACCACCAAAAAACAGAAGAAAATGGCACAGGGAGGGGAACATCACACACTGGGGTCTGTTGGGGGTGGGGTGGGGTGGACTAAGGGAGGGATAGCAGAGGGTGGGGAGATTGGGGAGGGATAACATTAGGAGAAATACCTAATGTAGGTGACAGGGGGATGGATGCAGCAAACCACCATTGCATGCGTATACCTGCATAACAATCCTGCACAATCTGCACATGTACCCCAGAACTTAAAGTATAAAAAAAAAGACTGCAATGATCGTACCACTGTGCTCTCGTCTGGGTGACAAAGCAAGACTGTCTTAAAAAATTAAAATAAAATTAAAGAGTTTTCAAATGGAAACAAACAAAAAAGACAGAAATAAAGAAACTGGCACAAAAAAAGAAGGAAAAGAAAAACCCAGAGATATGTCTTCCAAAATTTACAGTCTTACTATTTAAGACTGGCAAAAGCAATCTTTGATGAGAGAAGTTGATCCCAAACTGTAGCCTGTTTGAGAATTACCTGGAAGCCTTGTTAAAACCTGTTAAAAGCCCAGCCCCAGAATTTCTGGTTCAGTAGGTGTGCTTCTCTATGATGTCCTCAAGTGATGCTCATGTTGCTGGTCCAGGGACCACATTTTGCAAACCACTGTGGCAGGTTAATGGGCACTGGTTTCCCTAACACTAACTCCTCCATTCCTCCTCATTTTCCATCAGAAATGGTAATAGGCCCTTCTTTGCAATAAAGATCAGGCACAGAAGGAATTGCTGATTCTAGGAATGGGGCTTGCCATAGTTGGAGATCTTAGTTCTACAAGAAACAAATCTACAGCCTCTGGAAACAGACTGTAGATTTGTGAAGAGTATTCCTGCAGAACCCTCCCCCCACCAGCCACAGTCCACCAAGAAGATGCCTTCTAATCTCCACATCCTTGAATGATGTAAAGAATACAAAAACGGGAAGGGAGAAGGTTCCACTGCAGTGGAATTCTGAATATTGCTGAGAAAATTGTGAAAGTAGATGGAAATTATCTGGGGAACTCACAGATTAAATTCTGGGTGGCTCCATGCCAGAAAAAATAACCCATTACAATTAAAAACAAGTTAAATCAAACTGTCTGGGCTTAATTGAGCCTACTTTGAAAGTTTCTCTTCAACAAACATGGCGCTTTCAGTAGGTGAGAATGAAATTGTCCAGTCCCTTGAAACTAATTTAAACCCCACCTCGTCCACCCTTCAAGCAAGGGATGCAAGGCTTTTTCTGAGTGAGCGGATGTTGCAAAGTGAAGAGGACAATTCCAGAGATTCAAAATAGCACCCAACTCATACAAAAGGCAATACCTATTTGTAGCCAACCACTATCAGACTTTTTTTTATAATTGCAATGGCTAATCCCATGGAGATGCTACAGAACTAGCAGCACATATGTGATTGCAAAAAACCTAGTGCTGACATTGTACTAACACACGTACACACACAACTCCAGAGTAACATCTGAAAACCAACTTTGGACAATTGGGAAAACGGTTTCCACGAAAATCTCAGGAGACCTGAAACATTTATGCAGATAATCAGTACCTACCACTTAAGGACTCATCTTATCCTTCTTCACGTCTTATTTCTCTTTAGTGTTTTCAAGTCCTTCTTTATATTAATCCAATGACTTCTGTGCAAAGGACTCAGAGGAGTCATAGGGAGTGAAAGGTGGCCAAGAGGACAGTAATACTCAAAGGCCACTGGGATTAGGCTTGAGCCCACATCTCCCCTGAGGCCTCTATTCATGCCCACAGATTCTCCTTAGATTCTGAGCACATGCATGAACAGGCAGACAAATGCTAAAGGCCATAAATAAACTAAGATGAATACAACTTTTTAGAGGAAATGGAGAGGAGTGAGAGAAAGCTACGTGTCTTCAAAATCAGAGAAGCAAATAAACAGAACTGTTCTGCCAATGTTTGCTTTCCCCTCTGGCTGTCAGAGGTTGCAGCCCAGGCCTGAACTTGCTGGGACTAGGGTGGCTCTTGGTGGCTCAGCCTGTGTCCAGAGGATTTGTCGATTAGTCACAGACTTGGTCTGCTGTGTGTCTCAGAAAGAGCCATGACTCATCTTGACAACTGTCAGTATATTACCTCAAATGGGCACAGGGAGAGATGAGCAACCTGGTGCCGGAAAAGAACACAAAAGGGCTGATGCCACTTCCTGCAACCCTTTCAAGGTTTGGGCTAGAAGAGTTTATGTGGCAAGAATGCTAAGCTGGGAGCAGCCCCACAGAAAATGACCGTGTCAGCACACTCAACATCCTGCCATTCAGATGTAAGAACGGGCGATGATAGCTCAGAGGACATGAAATTTATTTCCAAAAATAAAAATGTTACGTTTCTTCACATTATTCACTTTCCCCAAACAGAACTTCACACTTCAAAAAATTAGCTTTTGGTTTTATAATTCAGTCAATTCTGTATACATGACTTAAATACTATGATTTTTTAAATGTACTTTTATGACCCAGAAATTCCATACTTAGGCATATTCCTAAGAGAACTGTGTATATGTGTTCACTGGAAGATATGCACTAGAATGGCTCTAGCAACATTATTCATAATAGCTCTAAACTGGAAATTGCCCAGTTGCACATCAACAGTGGAATGGATAAATGATTAGTGTATATTCATGCCACTGAACTACTACACAGCAATGAGAATCTACAACCACATACAATGATATGGATGAATCCCATAAACACAGCTCTCAGAAAAAGCAGCCAGACACTAGAGATTCACTTCCTATAAAAATAAAAATAAGCAAAACTAACCTATTCTGCCAGAAATCAGGAGAGAGATTACACTTAGTCAAGGAGGAAGAAGAGGAAAAGTTTCAGGAAGGAGGGGCTGAAAAAGAGCTGTCCCTGGATCTCCATGTTGGTTACACACACATTCAGTTTGTCAAAGCCATCAAGCCATTTGCTTATGACATATTCACTTCTCTGCACATGTGTCAGACTTCAATACAAAATAAGCACATTCATGCAAAACACCTTTTTGGTTGTCTTTGTCAATGTTTGTAAACTAGAATGTGAATGTAATAAGCAGTGGAAATAAATGCTGGGAAAATTTGCCACATAAATTATCCTGTTCCAATGGTCATATCAGTAAAACAGAGCAAAAGGACATATAGCACAAAGGGTTAGTTCCCTGCACAAATCATTGTCCTTATAAGTGTCTTACACCAGCAAAGGTGCATCTTCTAACACAAGCTTTGGGAAATGATGCATCATTTCGCCAACCACAAACACAGGAAAGCACCATGTGGTATATAATATGTCTTCCTCCCAAGCTCTCCTGTGGGGAGAGGGGAAGACACATTTATCATGAGTGCCTCTTTCTTCCATCCTTAGATCCCACTCCCAAGAGTAAATGTAATCAGGGGAGACAACCAATCAATAGAAAACTCATTTTGCCTAGATAAATGACAAATGGGACAACTGAAACCGATAAATCATAGCTTAAGCCTTAGCCAAAATTGATCAGAGAAGTCTTTTCTTGAAAAAGAAAGCTTTCTTCTCTTTAAAGGGCAGCATGTTCTGGATAACAATCAAACTCCTTGACTGAACCTTCGCGTGGGGATGTGTTTCTGTAGAGATAGCCTAATGGAGTTGCTAAAAGGCCTACTATCCTTCGATAAGAAGTTCCAGGACTAGTGAATCACTTGAATTATTTCAAGTCTCTATAAGTAAAAACTCCAAATAATTGAAGCATATCATTTTAAGCATAAAAATTTTCACTTCAAACATGTTAAATGGCAATACCTCTAAATTATTTCAGAATTGGCATTCAATTGCAAATACAACCTGGAATATGAACCCCAAGACATTAAGAACTTTTTGAGTTCAAAACCTTAAAGGTGGCTAATAGAGCCAGGGCAGGGGGAAATCTTAAGATTCTTTAATATTTTAGCTCTTGAAATAAATAAAAATCATAGATATAGTGGCCATATCTTCCAATGCTTCCCAATTACTGCCATAATAAGCAGCTATAAAGAAATATAAGAGGTTGTAAACTCCAACATTCTCCTTCTATAGGTGAAACAGAAGCTAATTGGTAACCTATTGAAGATCACTCAATAAAGAGTGTCAGAGCAAGAATTACAGCCAGGTTTCCTAACCTCCAAATTAGCCTCCATTCTGCCATAGGACATGGTCTCTCCCATGAATCTATGAACTGTCTCCCTGAACCCAGAGTCCAGGGCAGGTGTCCCTCTCAGCCTGCACTGTAGGGGAACGGAGAATGACGTTGGCAGAAGTGGACAGGGGGAGAAACACTATAGCCCCAGACAGAAACCAATGGAATTCTCAGAAGCATAAACCTCTTCATTTACTGAAAATGGATATTTCAGGAACTTAGCAAATAAATGGTTTCAAAAATCAAACAGAGTTTAATTTTTAAAATGTTTATTTCTCAGCCTTGGGATTGTGACATGTAAAAATGCAAGTATCTCCAAAGATAGAAAATATATACGGATATCATTAAAATGGAAGAACTCAGAATATAGAATCATGGGGCAGTGCCCTCCACCAGCACCCACCCCCCTCCCCCGGCCCGCCCAGCTAACTGCAGCTGCAAGCATGATTCTCACGCTCTCTTGTACCTAGGGTTCAACTAGTGACCCAGCTTCCTCACTCATGGGAAGGGCCATCAGCAAATGGCACTCAGGCATGAGGGCTTGAGAAAAGATTTCCACACACTCGAAGTCATGTTGCAGACATTTCGTGAAAAGATTAGGTGGGTTACTCCTGGCTTTCTCCCCCAGGATTTATCAAGACTGATAATAAAGTAAATGCATTGTAAGCCACACATACAAGTTGTGGAGTGAAGGAAATAGAGTGACTTTTTCGAGTGTCCTGTCTTATAGGCTTTAGTTAAATTATTTGTGGCCTTGGATTGAGGGTAGAATTTTGTGATTATTTTTTAATAGAATGAAAATTTATGTTGGGGCCTCTTGGTCAAAAATTACTCCTGCTGATAAATAACATGCCCCACAATAATAAACTCAACACATTCCTTCAAATTTCTACCAAGACAGACAACTTATTGGTACTTAGAAACCTCCCTGTGTTGGTTTGAACCAGGTTAATTTTATATTACACTAATCATATTACGATAAAACAGCAGAGGCTAACTGCTGCAATAAAGTAGAATTTGTGTTCAGAAACTGTATTTTTAGTTAACCTTGTCCTCACAAGGCTTATTGTTCAGGAGTCTCCTGACTCATCCCATAAAATGTATTAAAGTTTTATTTTAAATTATTTTAAAGTTTCTTTTTTCATGTCTTTTTTATACTTGAAGTTCTGGGGTACACGTGCAGATCGTGCAGGTTTGTTACATAGGTATACACGTGCCATGGTGGTGGTTTGCTGCATCTATCGCCCCATCACCTACATTAGGTATTTCCCCTAATGCTATCCCTTCCCAATCCCCCCACCCTCTGCTATTACTCCCCGAGTTCCCCAGTCCCCCAGGCCCTGGTGTGTGATATTCCCCTCCCTGTGTCTGTGTGTCCTCATTGTTCAACACCCATTTATGAGTGAGAACATGTGCTGTTTGGTTTTCCATTCTTGTGTCAGTTTGCTGAGAATGATGGTTTCCAGTGTCATCCATGTCCCTGCAAAGGACATGAACTTACCCTTTTTTATGGCTGCATAGTATCCAGTCTATCATTAATGGGCATTTGGGTTGGTTCCAAGTCTTTGCTATTGTGAACAGTGCCACAGTAAACATATGTGTGCATGTGTCTTTATAACAGAATGATTTATAATCCTTTGGGTATATACCCAGTAATGGTATTGCTGGGTGAAATGGTATTTCTATTTCTAGATCCTTGAGGAATCACCACACTGTCTTCCACAATGGTTGAATTAATTTACACTCTCACCAACAATGTAAAAGCATTCCTATTTCTCCACATTCTCTCCAGCATCTGTTGTCTCCTGATTTCTTAATGATTGCCATTCTAACTGGCATGAGGTGGTATCTCAATGTGGTTTTGATTTGCATTTCTCTAATGACCAGTGATGATGAGCTTTTTTAAATATGTTCAAAACAAACTTTAAAGCAACAGCAGTTTAAAAAGACAAAGAGATACATTATATAATGATAAAAGGCCTTGCTCAACAGGAAAATATCACATATATATGCACCTAACACTGGAGCTCCCAAATTTATAAAACAATTACTACTAGACCTAAGAAATGAGACAGACAGCAATACACAGTGGGAGACTTCAGTACTCCACTAACAGCACTAGACAGGTCATCAAGACAGAAAGTCAACAAAGAAACAATGGATTTAAACTATACTCTGGAACAAATGGACTGAACAGATATTTACAGAACATTCTACCCAACAACTGCAGAATGTACATTCTATTCATCAGCATATAAAACTTTGTTCCAGATAGACCATATGCTAGGCCACAAAACAAGCCTCAATAGAGTTAAGAAAATTGAAATTATATCAAGCACTCTCTCAGACCACAGTGGAATAAAACTGGAAATCAACTCCAAAAGGAAGCTTCAAAACCATTCAAATACATGGAAATTAAATAACCTGCCCTTGAATGATCATTGGGCCAACAATGACATCAAGGTGGAAATTAAAAAATTCTTCGAACTGAATGACAACAGTGAACAACCTGTCAAAACATCCAGGATACAGCAAAGGCAGTGCTAAGAGGAAATTTCATAGCCCTAAACGCCCATATCAAAAAATCTGAAAGAGCACAGACAATCTAAAGTCATACCACAAGGAACTAGAGAAACAAGAACAAACCAAACCCAAACCCAGCAGAAGAAAAGAAATAGCCAAGATCAGAGCAGAGCTAAATAAAATTGAAACAAAAATATACAAAAGATAAGTGAAACAAAAAGCTCGTTATTTGAAAAGATAAATAAAATTGAGAGACCATTAGCAAGATTAACTAAGAAAATAAGAGAGAATATCCAAATAAGCTCAATCAGAAACGAAATGGGAGATACTACAACTGACACCACAGAAATACAAAAAATCATTCAAGGCTACTATGAACACCTTTACATGCATAAACTAGAAAACCTAGAGGAGATGGATAAATTTCTGGAATGATACAACCCTCCAAGCTTAAATCAGGAAGAATTAGATAGCATGAGCAGACCAGTAACAACCAGCGAGACTGAACTGGTAACAAAAAAGTTACCAACCAAAAAAAGTCCAGGACCAGATGGATTCACAGCTGAATTCTATCAGACATTCAAAGAAGAATTGGTACCATCCTATTGACACTATTCCACAAGATAGATAAGAGGGAATCTTCTCTAAATCATTCTATGAAGCCACTATCACCCTAATACCAAAACCAGGAAAGAACGTAACAAAAAAAAGAAAACTACAGTCCAACATTCCTGATGGCCATAGATGCAAAAATCCTTAACAAAATACTAGCTGACTGAATCCAACAACGTATCAAAAAGATCATCCACCATGATCAAGTGGGCTTCATACCAGGGATGCAGGGATGGTTTAACAGACACAAGTCAATAAATGTGATATACCACATAAACACAATTAAAAACAAAAATCACATGGTCATCTCAATAGATGCAGAAAAAGCATTCAACAAAATCTAGTATCCCTTTATGATTAAAACTCTCAGCAAAATCAGCATGCAAAGGACATACCTAAATGTAATAAAAGCCATCTATGACAAACCCACAGCCAGCATAATACTGAATGGGGTTGAAAACATTCCCTCTGAGAACTGGAACAAGACAAAGATGCCCACTCTCACCACATCTCTTCAATACAGTACTGGAAGTCCTAGCCAGAGCAATCAGACAAGAGAAAGAAATAAAGGGCATCCAAATCAATACAGAGGAAGTCAAACTGTCACTGTTTGCTGATGATATGAGTGCATACCTAGAAAACCTAAAGACTTCTCCAAAAAGCTCTTAGAACTGAAAAAAAGAATTCGGCAAAGTTTCTGGATACAAAATTAATGTGCACAAATCAGTAGCTCTCCCATACACCAACATGACCAAGCTGAGACTCAAATCAAGAACTGAACCCATTTTACAACAACTGCAAAAAATAAAATAAAATACTTAGGAATATACCTAACCAAGGACATGAAAGACCTCTACAAGGAAAACTACAAAACACTGCTGAAAGAAATCACAGACAACACAAACAAATGGAAACACATTCTATGCTCAGGGATGGGTAGAATCAATATTGTGACAATGAGCATACTGCCAAAAGCAATCTACAAATTCAATGAAATTCCCATCAAAATACCACCGTCATTCTTCACAGAACTAGAAAAACAATCCTAAGACTCATATTAAACCAAAAAAGAGCCCACATACCCAAAGCAAGACTAAGCAAAAAGAACAAATCTGGAAGCATCACATTACCTAATTTCAAACTATACTGTAAGGTCATAGTCACCAAAACAGCATAGCAGTGGTATAAAATTATGCACATAGACTAATGGAACAGAATAGAGAACCCAGAAATAAACCCAAATACTTACAGCCAACTGATCTTTGACAAAGCAAACAAATACATAAAGTGGGGAAAGGACACCCTATTCAACAAATGGTGTTGGGATAATTGGCAAGCCACATGTAGGAAGATAAAACTGGATCCTCATCTCTCATTTTATACAAAAATCAACTCAAAATGGATCATGGACTTAAATCTAAGACCTGCAACTATAAAAATTTTAGAAGATAACATTAGAAAACCCCTTCTAGACATTGGCTTAGGCAAGGATTTCATGACCAAGAACGCAAAAGCAAATGCAATAAAAACAAAGATAAATACCTGGCACTTAATTAAACTAAAGCGCTTTTGCATGGCAACAGCAACAGTCAGCAGAGTAAACAGACAACTCAGAGTGAGAGAAAATCTTCACAATCTGACAAAGAACCAGTATCCAGAACCTACAACAAACTTAAACAAATTAGCAAGAAAAAGCAAACAATGCCATCAAAAAGTGAGCTAACAACATGAACAGAAAATTCTCAAAAGAAGATATACAAATGACCGACAAACATATGAAAAAAGTGCTCAACATCATTAATGATCAGGGAAATGCAAATCAAAACCACAATGCAATACCATTTTACTCCTGCAAGAATGGCCATAATCAAAAAATAAAAAATAATAGATGTTGGTGTGGATGTGAACAGGGAGCACTTCTACACTGCTGGTAGGAATGTAAACTAGTACAACCACTATGGAAAATAGTGTGGAGATTCCTCACAGAACTAAAAGTAGAACTACTATTTGATCCAGCAATCCCACTACTGAGTATCTACCCAGAGGAAAATCAGCCATTAGACGAAAAAGATACTTGCACATGCATGTTTATAGCAGCACAATTCGCAATTGCAAAAATGTATAACCAACCCAAATGCCCACCAATCAATGAGTGGATAAAGAAACTGTGGTACATATATACAATGGAATACTACTCAGCCACAAAAAGGAATGAATTAATGGCATTCACAGCAACATGGATGAGACTGGAGACTATTATTCTAAGTGAAGTAACTCAGGAATGGAAAGCCAAAATTGTATGTTCTCACTCATAAGTGGGAGCTAAGCTATGAGGATGCAAAGGCATAAGAATGACACAATGAACTTTTGGGACACTGGGGGAAAGAAAGGGCGGGAAGGGGATGAGGGATAAAAGACTACAAATTGAGTGTAGTGTATACCGTTCAGGCAGCGGGTGCACCAAAATCTCACAAATCATGACTAAATAACTTACTCATGTAACCAAACACCACCTGTTCCCCAATAATCTAGGGAAATTAAAAAATTAAAAATAAATTTTTAGAAACAAATTAAATGTAACAGAGTTTAATTGAGCAAAGAACAATTCATGAATCAGGCAGCCTCCTGAGCCAGAATAGGCTGAAAGATTCCAGTACAACCACATGGTGGAAGAAGATTTGCAGACAGAAAAAAGAAAGTGGCATACAGAAAACAAAAGTGAGGTAAAGAAATGGCCAGGTTGGGTACAGCCTAGCATTTGCCTTATTTGAACATGGTTTGAACAACTGGTCCCCTTTAATTGGCCAAAACTCAGTGATTGGCACAAGAGTAGGTTACAGTCTGTTTACACCTCCATTTAGGTTATAGTTCATTATGTACAGAGAAACTTTTAGGACAACCTCAAAATATGTAAGGAGGCAACTTTAGGTTAAACTTTATTTAACTACTGTTTGGGGTGGCATTTGTGCCTTTGGACTGTGGGGTTGAATGACCAGCTGCTTTTTCCAGACTGGCTCCCACACCTCTTAGGTCTCAGAAGCTGATAATGGTATAATTAATGGGCATTTGAAAATAGAGGCAAGGGTGTGGTGCTCAGAACTTGTCAGTCCCAGCATAGGCTATGCCTGTTCTTGGTTCTTCCCTTGTAACAGGGCTCCTCTGTCCCTGGCCGATGAGTCCCCTTGTTTCTGCTTCCTCCTCAGCCTCTGCTGAGGGGTGGGAACCCAGGAGACACTGGCATGGAGGCTGCCCAGTGGGATGACATCAGAAGATATCACAGTGCACACTGCTGGAAGCCTGCTCTGACTGAAAACAGGGTCATCCTGTCATCCAGGAGGGAACCAGTCCCAGGAGCTGGCCATGGTGCTAAGCGAGGTGAGCGCGCCCCAAGGGACAGGCCGGCACGTGCTGCATGGATATTTGGGTGATGTTCAAGCCCCTCAGTTAGGTGTTTCCCCTAATTTGGCCTAGAGAAGTGAATGGCAACCCTCTTGTGATTCCTAGGCTCCTCTGGACAGCACCAAAAATGTGCCTTCGAGGGCCCCAGGACAGCCTTACTGTGGGTCAAGCAGTGAAACTGAGAGTTGCCTCAAGAAGACACTCTCCAAGAGGTTGCCAAAAAGAGTGGTATCTATTTTCATGATACAAAGGGAAAGGCTTCTTCTGTCCTCCAAAGAGCAGTGATTGGAGCATGGAGGGGACATGCTCAGAAGATCAGTGACCATCTGCCCTAGGCCTATAGGGACAGAGAAGGGTGATCAATTACTGAAGCACCCCAGAAAGGGCCATGGTCTTGTAACACCACCTCCACCAGCCAGTTGAGGGAATCTGGGCGTGCTGAGGTCAGGTCTTTCACATTAGGAACAAGCCCATAGGTCTTCAAACGACCCATGGAGGCTGAGATGTGAGTCCCTACAAAGGCTTCCCTCCTGTGCTGTGGCCTGCCTACCTCCTGACCTTTGCCTATTCCCTCTGTTCTAATGCAGGCAAGGAGACCAAGAGCTGCATCTGGTTGATCTGGGACATGTTTTACAGGCTGGAGACAGGAGGGCCCCAAAGTGGCCCTAGCAAAGGCAACTGAAGAGGTAGAGCATGTTGACATGTTACAAGGTGCATAGGTGCTGGCCCTGGAAGAGGCAGCTGAGAAAGTGAGGCTGCTGAGGAGAAGACGGAAGGCACAGAGTGGGGCAACATGTCAGAGAACCCCTACTGGAGGAGAGTTGTGAGCATCTGCAGGATAATCCTGATCACGCTCAAGGTCCTTGACCTCATCTGCTTTGCCTGAAGCAGCTGGGCTGGGGCCGTCCAGGAGGAGGCAGAGCTGCTGCTTTTCCAGGCTCCCTCATCATGAACAGGGACAAAGTGTTTCCTACTGGGAGACCCACGGACCTAGGGCCAAGGATTACATTAATAAAAGTGCTCCCTTGGTATCATGCGTCAAGGGCTACCAGCCATAGTGCACACATGCCATGTGGCAGGACAGAGCAAAGTCCATTCGCCATTACAGAAAGTATGCAAATGAGAACATCTGTTCCTTTACAAAATGAGTCATTTTCTCCAAATGGCTCCACTGCATAAACACTTTCACTTTAAATTTAATTTTGGCTTTTCATCTCTATATATATTTGGAATTTTTGCTTGTGTTTACTTTACTCTCACCAATTCTTTCATGTACCCAACTTCCATTGCTTGGCTCTTTATTTTCCAAGGTATGGCCCTGCTGGCCAAGATGCCAAGTTATAAAGCCCCACCCCATCCCTGCAAGGAAAGCTCACCTATAGGTGCTGCCCAGCACTGATGACCACACAGGCCATGGGGCAACAGGTGCCAGTGACAGAAGCTTTGGCCCCTGCCTGAACCTTGGTGGGACTGAGGCGGGCTCTGCCTTAACAGGACAGGCCTCCCACCACTGAACTCTGTTTAGCTTCTGCTGTGCTGCATCCCTTGAGGACAGGTTAAGAGGAAACTCCCTCCAAGCCAGCTCTCCCCATTCACACTCACAGCCTGCCTGGCATTGGGACATTATAGGGAGTTGGGCCCATAGGTTAGATCCAGTTGAGCTATCAGACAAAGGCCACTCCTGAGCCGTGTTTCCATAGGGGTTCCCTAAACCTCTCCTTCACCTTTCTTCTACCCAGTCCAAAATAAATGATTTGTGTCTTTAGGAAAAGTTCCAGGTGGCTTGAAGCTATTTCATCATGAGAATCACACTCTGAATGTATATTCACATGACCTGCCCTCATCCTTTCTCTAACCCATCAGCTGACATTTTTGAGTGACTAATATGTGCCAGCCACCATGTTGAGCTCCAAACAAACAACCTTGAACAAAGCACATGGGAACTTCTTGACAGAGTATAGGGTGTATGGTGGAAAACAAGCAATCACAGCAATAGCCAGCATTTCATGTGTACTGCTATTTTCAGGCCCAGTGTAAGTGCATTATCATATTCAAGCCACAGAACCACCCTTGTGGAGGATGAGAATTAGACTTATTTCACAGGGTTGTAGACTGAGACTTGGCAAGGGAACCTAGCAAACAGGAGGGGCACAAGGCCTACAGCAGCCCTGTCTGACACTCAGTTCACACACTGGCCCATCACGCAGTGTGTGCACTGCAAGAGCACCCAGCAGAAAGCTCCATCTAGCCTCAAAGTCAGGGAAAGGGAGGATCAGTTGGCTGGATAACAGAAGGGAAATGCGTGAAAAGACATGAGGTAAGAGTACAAGGCACGTTTGAGGATGCTGAGATATGGCATGTGCATGGAGAATAGTGGAATGGAGACGGTTGGAGGACTGACCAGCAGGCCTTGTATGCTTTGGGGACCTATGTCCCTGGAAGCATAGGCAAGGAAATGATAGGATCAGATTTGCTTCCTGCTCCTGGGAAGATAAAAGACAGGAACATCCACTAGGATGCTGCTAGAGCAAAGCAGGCAAGTTGGGGGCAGAGAGGTAAAGAGATGGAGACCTTTGGAGCAAGGAGCTAGGGGTGACTCTCTGGCTGGAGCAGGTGAATGAATGGGGAACCAATTATAGAGACAGGATGCACTGGAGAAAGTGCAGGTATGGGGAAAAGACAAACTCGTTTCCAACATGCAGAGTTTCAGCTGCATGAAGATGTTTATTGCCATCTTGACAATATTAAGTCTTCTAATCCATGAACATGGGATGTCTTTCCACATATTTAAGTCTTTCACATCTTTCAACACTGTTTTATTTTCAGTGCACAAATCTTGCACTCCTTTTGCTAAATTTATTCCTGAGTATTTTATTCTTCTTGATGTAATTGTAAATGAAACTGTTTTCTCAATTTTGTTTTTGGATGGTTCATGGCTAGTATATGTATTTTTTAATAAAATTTTTTGTATATTGTATATTGATACAATTAATATATATTTTTGTACATTGATCTTGTACCCTGCAATCATGTTAAACTTGTTCATTAGTTCTAATCATTTTTAAGTGTACTTCCTTGGGAGTTTTCTTATACAAAATTATGTAATTAATTAATTTTTATATATTGATGTTGTATCCTGCAACCATGCTGAACTTGTTCATTAGTTCTAACCATTTTTAAGCGTACTTCCTTGGGAGTTTTCTTATACAAAATCATGTAATTTGTGAATAGAGAGAGTTTGTCCTTATTTCTTTCCAAACTGTATGCTTTCTTTTTTCTTTTTTTTTTTTTTTTTTTTTTTGCCTAACTGCCTAACTAGAACCTCCAGTACAATGCTGAATAGAGGTGTCTTGTTTTTGATACTGGGGGAGAGCAATCAGGTTTTGCTACGAATATAATGTCAGCTGAATTTTTGCAGGTGTTCTTTAACATGTTGAGGAAACTACCCTCTATTCCTAGTTTACTGAGAGTTTGTTTTTCATCATGAATGGGTGTTAAACTTTGTGGAATGCTTCTTTTTGCCTCTATTAAGATGATCACGTGAATTTTGTCCTTTATTCTACCTATATGTTATATTATGTTGATTGATTTTCATATGCTAAACCAACCTTGCATTCCTGGGGTAAATCCTGGTTGGTCATGCTGTATAATGAATGCATTTTATAGATTGCTGGATTTGGTTTACTAATATTTTTTGTGTTTTTGTCTCTATAATCATAACAAATATTGGTCTGCAGTTTTCTTTCCTTGTGGTATCTTTGAGTGGTTTTTGTTTGGCTGGAGTGCAGTGGTGTGACCTCAGGTCACTGAAGCCTTGACCTCCCATGCTCAGGTGATTCTCCTGCCTCAGCCTCCCAAGTAGCTGGGACTACAGGCACGTACCTCTACACCAGGCTAATTTTTGTATTTTTTGTCGAGATGCTGGGATGACAGGCATGAGCCACCACGCCCAGCTGATATCTTTGGTTTTGGTATCAGGGTAGTATTACACTCATAGAATGAATTGGGAGATATTCCCTCTTCTATTTTTTGTAACAGTTTGTGAAAGATTGGTATTAATTTTTGCCGGGAGACATTTAAGGGTAGATGTTAAGTTGGACATAAGAATCCAGAACTCAGGAGAGAGGCTGTGGCCGGAGACCCAGATCTGGGGGAGATGGAGGAGAGAGAGTAGGCCTAGCTCAGAAAAGAACATGGTAGAGAAGGCTGAAAGCCAGGCGGATGAGATTGTGCAGGGTAAGTGGGAGAAGAGAGGGCCTAGAACAGAGGCATGAGAAGCATCAGCACCACTAGCCATGTAAAGAAAGAAGGTTCTACAGAGGAGACCAAGAGCACAGGATCTTGCAGCAGGGATTTTGGTGACCTTAGCCAGAGCCTGTGGTAGGGGTAGAGCCAGCCTGCTGTGTGTTAAAGCAGGACTGGGACCTGAGGAAATGGAGCCTCAGGCCTCTCTTTTCTGAAGGAGAAAAGGTTTCCCTTTAGAGGGCCTTTTTAAAAGTTTTAGTTTGAGACAGAGTCTCACTCTGTCACCCAGGCAGGCTGGAGGGCAGTGGCATGATCTCAGCTCACTGCAACCTCTGCCTCCTGGATTCAAGCGATTCTCGTGCCTTAGTCTCCCAAGTAGCTGGGAACACAGGCATGCGCCACCACGTCCAGCTAATTTTCGTATTTTTAGTAGAGATGGGGGTTTTGTCATGTTGGCCAAGCTGGTCTTGAACTCCTGGCCTCGAGTGATCTGCCTGCCTCAACCTCCGAAAGTGCTGGGATTACAGGAATGAGCCACTGCACCCAGCCCTCTTAGGGGCACCTTTTCTGAGAATGGGAATGAACTTGAAACCCCAGCTGGGCCCAGCTGCCCGTCGCTTCCACAACAAGAAGCCCTACTTAGATTCATCCTGTGATTCCAGAGACAATAAACTTCTCTGTGTTTCTTCCGGGAAAGTGAGGGCCCCTCGGGCTCACTGAAAGGACTGCAAGAAGGGGCTCCCTTTGAGATTCTGGTTTTGCTGAAAGGTTTATTCTGGGAGGAATGGGCACCTCACAGGAAATATGACTGTCAAGGGGTGATGTGAATGAGGGAAACCTTCTTCGAGACAGGGAACCTCAGAAAGCTCCTGACAAAGAGTAAGGCTCCAGCTCAGCCCCAGAAAAAAAGAGACCAGCCCCTAAGCTGAGTTTTGCTCCAGCAGCTCCTCCAACAGAGGCCAGGACAGGCTGCTTCTCTCCACAAACGAGAACCATTTCCTCACCAGACCATGCAGAGAGGAGTAGGGGGAGATTAAGGAGCTTCTCCTGGCCATTCCCCAACCTCAGCCCTGTGCCCCAGAGCCCCTGCAGCTGGGCTTCTCCCTCCTCCTCCTCTCAGCCCACCTTTCTGTCCTTGCCTAAGCCCCCGGCCTCCTTGTCACCTTCACTGCAGGGAAGAGCACAGATGAAGGCATAGGCAGAAGGCTCACCAGAGGGCTGCCCTGAGGGCCACATAAACCCAAGGGAGAGGGGATCTGGGTGACAGGGGCTTCAGGTCAGCCTGGAGGCATGCCTGGGTGACTTCCTTGCTTTGGAGAAGAATGCAGCTGTTTGGGGTAAGATCTTAATGAGAAAACCAGAACCTACCCCTGTCCTGAGCACTCATCCCTGGGGGACCCTCTTATGACTGAGTCACCCTTTCCATGAAGAACCTGCATCGGGTTTCTCCTATCACCTTCCTTCCCATCACCCAGGGCAGGGAAGGGGCAGACCTGGCTGAGCAGGGCCACACCCAGCCACATCCCAGGGGTCAGTCACTCCATCTTCTGAAACCTGGGTGGTGGCTGGTGCATCTGGGTTCCCTCCTTCCCCCAGCCCAAGTCCCTGTCCCCAGCCTTGTCCCTGGAGGGCTCAGCCCTGCTCTTTACCTTCTCAGGGGGACTCTTGGCCCCAGCAGAGAGCAAAACTCCAAGGCCATCTCCCACCCATCCCCAGCACTGAGTTCAGCCTGTGCCACCCAGGACCTAGTGCTTCTGGGCCTGGCATTATCCCTTTGGCAAAAGAGCGAGAGAAGATGTGACTGTGCTCCTGGAACAGGAAGTGCCATTTGGACACCAGATAAAGAGACTGAGTGCATTTATTCACACACAGAGGTGGATGAGGGGCTCAGGGTTTAAACTCGATGACACTGACAGCAATCCGGGCCGCCCGCTGTAAGGCCTCGGCCATGTGAGGCTTTTCGTGAGATTCCACCTCCATGGCACGGAAGGTGGGCACATGCGCCTGCAGGACCTTGCGGCCCTCGGGAGCCTCCGCCAGCATGGTGAGGGCCTTGGTGGCGTTCAGGCGCGCTACGGTCATAGGGGAGTGCAGCAGCTCCAGAAGTGGGCTGATGGCTTCTGCCTCCAGGGCTGCATACTTCCCTGCAGACCACCAACACGGGGCATTCCTAACAGCCCAAGGGGCCCTCTTCTCACCCCATCTCACCCTATCCCTCTCCTGACCTTCCTCCTTGTGCAGTCTCAAGGGATTTATGCCTGGTTTATGCCCCACCAACATGCTCTCACCCTCAGGGCTCTTGCACCCTCGCTGAGTCCAGCCTGGGCCTGGCCCCTTCATCTCCTGCCTTTCCAGCCCCAACTGGCTCCTCTTCATCCACCCTTGTTCCTGCCCAGGAGTTCAAAAGCAGCCTGGGCAACATAATGAGATTCCATCTCTGCAAAAATTTAAAAATTAGCCAGATGTGGGGACAGGTGCCTATAGTCTCAGCTACTCGGGAGGTGGAGGTGGGAGGATCATTAGAGCCTGGGAGTTTGAGGCTGCAGTGATCATGACATTGCAACCTGGGTAACACAGTGAGACTCTGGCTCTTAAAAAAGGGAAACCCAATAGTTGATTTATGTTGCCAATATTTCTTATACACCTACTCTGCACAAAACACACATAGTTCCCTGGAGATGCCCTCCTCAACCCTTAACTGCCCCTTCCTGCTGTCCTTGCCGGCCCTACCCTCCTGCAGTGCCCAGCAGACTCTCCTCTTTGCTGGTGGAACCTCTCAGCCTGGGCCCTGCCAACTCCCACTGTCCTTGGGGTTGATCCCAAGCCCTTCCCAGAGGAGGCTTGTCCCCTGTGCGTGCCCCACCCATGTTGAACTTCTCCTCCACATCTTTCATCACTGCCTCCCAGGGCCTGGCACATGGCAGGGGCTCCGGGACCCTCAGCTGGAGTGCCAGCTTGGGAATAAAGGGCCTCGCTTCCCTGGGTCCCAGCATCTTGTGTCTCAAGCCCTGTGGCCCTCCAAGCACTCCTGCAAGAAGGCTGGACCAAGAACGACACTGGGCTGAGGCTGCCCCAAGATAAACACGCAGGGGGAGCCCCTGCCCCCATGCAGTCAGCATCCTGACTATACTAGTAAAAGAAGGGGCCACAGACTTCAAGAAGGCCCCAACCTCTCCCCATCTACACGCCTCAGGCAGCATTAGGGTCATGTGTGGGAGGCTGATTGCAAATCCAAACCCAGATGGTCCTCCGCGGAACTCAAAGGAAGCACAAGGCCCCAAGCTGGTGGGTGCATGGGGGCCAAAAGGAAAGTCAGATGCTTTCAGGGGTCCTGGGAGTGCCATGCCCCAGACTGCTAGGTGTGGAAACAGTCCAGGCTTCTTTCGTTAGCCCAGGGCTGGGTGACTCAGAGGGAAGCCTGACTGGCTGGGAGACCCTTGTGGAGATAATTCTGTATTTGCCCCTTCCCCCAGTTTAAGAAAAATAATTATGATGAATAAACACCATAGAGTCAAAGGCTCCAGGGTTTGCTTAGACGTCAGATAATGGAATCATGGATGGCAAACGAATCAACCCCTGAATCACAGCTCACGAGGGGCCTGGGTAGGAGGTGGGAATTCCAGGCCCAGGGAACAGACTGGTGTGAAGGCACAGAGGTCCCACTGTGAGTGACCGATGAGGGGCCACTGCGCTGGGGAGAAGAGGGAGGGCTGAGCCTTGGACCAAACCTTGAAAGGACATCAGTGGTAGGCCAAGGGGAGGGTTTTTGGCAAAGTGTAGGGCTTGGGGGACAATACCCAGCCCCTGAGCACAGAAAGTTCATCATGGCTGCTAGCCTGCTGGGATCTCCCTCCCTGCGGCACCCCCCACCGCCTCACCTTCAGTGATCACCGTGGCGAACATCAAGGCCCCGGCAGCGTTAGACCTCACATGCTCCACTGGGTCTTTCAGTAGATGCACCAGGATGGGGATGACGTCAAACTGACACACCTGCTTCTTGCCCACACGAGATATGCTGGAGCAGAGGGGGAACAGAGAGGGGCTCTGCTTGGAAGGGAGAAGGGGGGCACGGCCCAGGAGTGCCCCAGGGAGACACGAAAGAATTGTGTTGGGACTACCCCAGGTGGTCATGGCAGGGATGCTGGGGTGCAGAGGAGCACTGGTGTGAATGCGGCGTGCTGCCAGCGAAGGCCAGGGGCTGACAGCGCCTCATTCTGAGCCAGCACACAGAAAAGAAACAGGGCATGTTCTCCGTGGCCCCAAAATGGGGACGAGCAGGACCCAAGAGTGTCAACCACAAGGAGAATCGTGTTGACTCCGCCTAAGAGCCAGAGCTGCCAGTGATGGGCCAAGCTGCTCCCAACAGCAGTGGCTGCTGGGCAATGGGCAACTGCAGCTGAGGACTCAGACCAGGTGACCTTTAGGCCACTCACCCTGGATTAAATGCAGTTGTAGAAATGAGGGTGATGGGACTTCCCAACACTTTCTTGTGAGACGGTCAATTCTGCCCCCTAAAGAGGAAGGGCTCCCTGGGCCAGGAAACACTGTTCACAAGCCCCACAGGAGTGTCACAGTGCAAAGACCCATGTCACTTAGTTTAATCAACCTTTCCCAAATGTAGCCACCAAAGAACACTCATTTTTGTAGAGCTCTTAATGGCCTCAAAGACACAGGTGTTCCCTGGGAACACAGATTGGGAAATGGGGTTGGCCAGCCACTAGCTGTGACATTGGGAGGCTGTGGAGCTTTCAGGACAGTGGGCCTCAACCCTGAGGCCCATGATCAAGGATGCAAGTCCTGGCCCCACATGCAGGGATTCCCCGATTCATTCACACAGCGAGACGCTGAGCCGAGCTGGGTTTCTCCAGCTCAGTGCTCTTTTGGGCCAGATAATTCTCAACTGGGGGCCAAAGTTCCCCCACTGCAAACGCTGGGTCTAAAGCAGCAAACAGAGGAAAGCCCTGTCCTCAGGAGCTCCCCTCAGGGATAATACGCAAAGTAACAGCAGGGATGGTGGTCACAGTGGACACAGGAGGACAGGGGATGGCGGGGAGGTTGCAGTTTCAGACAGAGAGCTCTCTCCTGGAAAGCCACTCTCTTGGTTCCACAGAAAGGGGACCTCTGAACAGACCTAAGAATGATGGGGCTGGGATGGGGCCTGGGAATCTGCATTTTCATAGACCTCCTGAGAGCCCGGGTCGGGGCCACACTTGCAGAAATACTGGCCTGGGCGTCTAGTGATGCTCAGAAGGAAGAGAAGCCAGGACTCAGGGAAGGCAAGAGGCCTCCACTAAAGAGACATAGCCACAGCTAAGGCAGGGACTCTGGGGGTCAGTGGCCAACCCATCCTCTTGAAGAGGGGCCTGCAGCTTTGAGGCTTTGTGTTCGGTTTCCAGGCCAGGAGGTAGACCGTGATCCTGTGTAACCTGGGGTGAGAGACAAGACCCTGCCTCCGCTCCCTCACCTGTGAAGGGAGACATCGCCTCCTTGGAGGGTTGCCTAAATGTGAGGTTTGCAGACAATGCGCACACAGGAGCCACTCAGTGACCACTGGGTGTCATGATCATCACCAGTGCTTCTCCTGTGCTGGCCTTCCTCATGGGGAGGGGGTGCCCAATCATCTGGCTTTGTCTAGGCTGAGGGGTTTCCTGGGATACAGGACCCTCCCAGGTCAACAGGATGGTGGTCATCCTAGGGGAGAAGGTCATCTTCCCTCCCAGCTCCCTCCTGCCCCCAGCCACAAACAGGCAAGGGGAAGCAGGCCCAGGGTGGCCACCCTTGAGCCCTGGAGCAGCCCAGCTCCAGTGCCTTCTCCCAGCCTTGGCGGAAACCCAGCCTAGGCCAGGCCTCACCTAACATTAAGGAGCGCACGGGCAGCCTTGCTTCGGATGTTCTCGTTGGCGCTGATGAGCTTCTGCTTCAGGATGGGCACCACGTTGCTGTTCAGGGCCTCGGTGGCATCTTCGCGCAGGCAGAGGACCAGAGTGTCTAGGATGAGCTCCTGGAACTCCTCCTCCACTTCCCCCTGCAGCTTCCATACCAGCGGGGAGATCAGACCTTTGCTGATGATCTCTTCAGCCCCTACAGGACAGGAAAGGATGCTGAGGGCGGGCCGGCCACCCACCCCTCCATGCCAGTTGGCCTGCAGGGCTCAAGGAGGGTCTTGCAGAGCCAGTGAGTGGGTCTGACAAGAGGACTTGCAAGTGCCACACACACACACACACACACACACACACACACACACGTCTCGCCTGGCCAGGGGCCAGGTGGCTGCAGTGACAGCCACATCAGGGCCTGAGGGTAGAGGCACAGAGGATCCAGGAAGGGCCAGTCTTTGGTCGCTGGTGTCTCAGGGGGCATCCCCCATGGCAGGTGAACAGCGGCCCGAGAGGCAGCAGCCACCCCTCAGAGAGCGGGCAGCTCATTCCTGCGGGGCCCAGGCAAACCAGGAGACCTCCACTCTTCCCTCCCCCTGCCCCAGAGTAGGGGAGCCAGCCAAGCACCCCCTTCCCATCCACCAAAATATTTCAAAGCTGCTGGAGACCCCACACTGGTCTGACCGGACCTTGAGAAGAGCTTGAGTTCGACTCTGAGACAGACACCTAGAGTGTAGGCCAGTGTCTCACACACCAAAAGGAGCTGTGCCCCAACTAAAGGTGGTGGGAAGCCAGAGGCTCTGGCCAAGGGGTCTTGAAGGGACCTGGGGCTCTGTGGGAAGGGGGCTTCACATGTCACAGCTGGGGTGCAGGTACTGGAAGAAGCACAGTAAGGCAAGGCTCCCTCATAAACAAGCCCCACCTGGCTCCTCCCAGCTCCCTTCCCTCCTGAGAAATGTCAGCAAGTGGCTGCCTAGAGAACCCAGAACCCAGGCACAAGTGGCATCCCAAGGAGCCCAGGACGGTGGGCAGAACAGCCCTCCTGAGTCACTGAGATGAGGAGCACAGAGAATGTGTGCAGACTGCTCTTCCCTACGGCACACGGCTGCCCTCACCACTGCCCTGCAGCCGGGCCTCTCCCCAGACTCCCTGCAGCCCACTGCCCACTGCAAAGCCATCTACAGGCCCTAGGGAGGTGGCCAGCAGCAGACACCTCTTTCTTCCACCCTCCCCAGCTAAACCCTCCAATTTACATTTACTCTAGAGAGAGAAATAAACATGTTAATTAACCTAAAGGTCTCCAAGTGCCAATTAGTACCAGGGACTTCCTCTTTGAACACATCACCCCAGCCTTCTTCCCTCACTCCCTGAGGACATCAAACGGCAGGTGCCCAGGGTGATGGGGCAGAGAGGTGGAGCAGGGTGCTGAGTGGCTCTTACTGCCCCTCATGTCTCATAATGTCCAGCGGCTCCCAGTGCCCCATCCCCCAGGTCCCCTGGT
This sequence comes from Cacajao melanocephalus, assembly GCA_963573385.1. Taxonomy (NCBI): domain Eukaryota; kingdom Metazoa; phylum Chordata; class Mammalia; order Primates; family Pitheciidae; genus Cacajao; species Cacajao melanocephalus. The sequence continues at coordinate 73,838 of CAUYLG010000503.1, forward strand.
GTCCGGTGGCTCCCAGTGCCCCTGGCCAGCTTCTCACTGGGGTGTCAGATGGAGCAACTAGCTCTGCCTCATTTGTTCCCTGGGCTCTGATTCCCCAGGAAAAGTGGGTTCCTGTTACTTCTAGTGTGTTGGGCTTTTTTATTTAATACACACAGATTTCAAAAAAAGCCTAGGTCTTATCCTAAACATATCCTTTCCAATCTGTGTGACCTTGGATGAGTTACTTTACCTCTCTGAGCCTAGTTTGCTTACCACTTAAATGAGCCTACCTGGCAGGGGGTTGTGGATGAAAATGTGTTCCACGTGCCATGGATTTCCTCATCCATATAAGGGTCCGTCCCTGTGTGCCCAGAACGCGTGGGCCTAAGGTGGCAAGAATCTCCTGAATTTCATCAACATCGAGTCCCAGCTAGAAGCAAGGGCCTCCATGGGGCTGAGGGGTGGGATACAAGACAAATGCTGTACAGTCTGAGCCCCGCAGAGCCTGTCAGTGCAGAGCCCCCACCACCTCTCCTGGGGGTCGGATCCTCTCTCTCGCTCAGCTCCCTGCTTTCCCCAGGCCACACGCCTGGCCTCCTGCTCCCGCTCTGCTTCCCCCTCAGGTTCTGCCTATGGTCTCCCTACCAGTTCCTGGCTATGGATCCAACTCAGTGGTGACCTGGACGGCCCTCTTCCAGCTCACAGCAGGGAGGTGACAATTTGATCTTCTACGAATTTTGCTGGCAGATGGATGGTCAAAGTTCTGGGATGGGGACACCTGAGCAAAGCCCTGGGGGTGAGGAAGTTGCTAATTTTCAAATCAGGGCTAGACTGTGGCCTCATTTGCAACTATCTGAGCTTCCCAGGAAATCCCTGGGACAGGTGTCGCTGCTGGAGCTGCTGTCTGAGTCGGGGGCACAGCTGGGGGAGGAACAGAGAGTTGAGGTCAGAAAAGTCAATATTCAAGGTGATCACCTCCATTGCCCACCTCTCCTTGATGAGGAAAGTGAGGGCCAGAGAGGCAACTTGAATACCCAAGGTCACACAACAGATGGTGGCAAAGCCAAGCAGGGCCTCAGCTCCTTGGGTTTTCTTAGTCATTTGTCTTGGACTTCTGCTCCTAGAAATGCTCAGCACGGGGACTGGGGTTCGTTTTGAGACAGAGGGAGAAGATTAAAAATAAAACGCGTGCCGGGTGTGCCTTTCTGCTCGTTCACTTTGCTTCTTTTCAGCTAAAAGAAGAGTCTCGGGCCTGGCTATTTATAACTAACCCAGATCTGTGATGGTTTGCTCAAATGCGGGTGGGGCACGCAGACCCCAGGGAAACAATCTGGGAAACCCACCCAATTGGGCGGCAGCCTGAGAGTCCGCTGGGGGTGGGGGTAATCGCGGGGGTGGTAGAACAGGTGGGGCACAGAGAACCAGCCAGGATGGGGTGGCACCAGAGCAGGCCAGGCTCTGGGCCATCCATGGTTTAGAGACAAGCAACACATGCCCACCCCACCCCCGGGAAGTGGGAAAACTAGTGAAAGAGTCAGCTGGGGACAGGTCATTATAGAACAGGTTGACATGTGTGTAGACCAGGAATTCCAAGGTCCTAGGGGCTCTGGAGGTGCACAAAGAGAGGCCCCAGGGAAGCTGGGTCTCACGGAGGTGGAGGAGAGTCCAGAACAGCAGGGGAACAAAGGTGTGTGTTTGCGGGGAGTCCCTGATCTGGCCTGGCTGATATGTAGGGGTTCAGTGGTTGATGAGCCAAAGAGATCTATTGCGATTAGGAGGTCATGAATGCCCATGGCATGGAGCCCCAGTGGTGGGGGTTGGGTCATTTTCTTTGTGGCAGGCGGCGGGGGTGGGTGCTGACACTGACACCATGTTGAGGGGCCACTCCTCAGCCAGCTGTGCTTGCTGGGTTGGGGAAGTGCTCAGTGGGCTGTCACCATGGCCCCCTTCCTCTGGCTAATGCAAAGCCCCAGCTGTTGTCTCCCAGCCAATGAGGGCTCAGGACAGTATTAGCGCCCAGGTCCTGGTCACAGCCACACCCTTCCTTTCCTGCCAGGGGACTGCACATCCACATATGGCATCTGGGGCCCACCTTGCTGCAGGTGACCCACCTGTCCAGCTTTAGCCTTGCATGTCCCTGTGCCCTGAACTCATAGCCCACTGATGCCCACTGGGCCTGCCTTTGCTCCAATGGGTGCTTCTCCGTTCTCAGCTTTCTTGGCTTCCCAGTAGCCAGGAGAATGATTAATAGCTTCTTCCTTCACCACCTGCTCTCTTCCCGTGGCTCTGGTGCTCTCCATTCTGTGGTTCCTGATCACCTCTCCAACTGCTCCTCCATCTTTTTGGTAAGCACCATCTCTTCCTTCAGTAGTCCCCGCCCTCTCCCCTTCTCTCATCTCCCTGAGCCCTGATAATGCCCTGCCACTGTCTCCCAACATGCTCTTGGTCTCCCTGCCATCTCACAGCCACAGAGGACCCCACACTGAACTTGGCCTCACAGACTGACTTCTGTGCTTACTCCCATTTCCTCTGGACTAACTGATGTTTTTGTTATTTGATTATAGGACAACTCATATTGTTTGTGGGAGCATGCCTACTGTAAATAGAAAACAAAAACTTGTCCTCCTCCTTCTCAAATTTAAAACACTAACGTTAAAACTCTCTAGTGGTTCTTAGGCCAACGTCCCCAATCCTACTGTCCCTAGCTGGCATCTGTGCATGGGCACTGGCCCCAGCCACACTGGTCTTCTCTGGGTTCTTCCTGGCCTCACGCTCCTTCACGTCCTGTACCCTCCCTGCCTTGGAACTCACTTCTCTCCCACCCTACGTCACTGGCCATTTCCACTCCTACTATGGCCTCATTCCAAGCATCTCTTCCTTTGGGAAGCTGGCCCAAGGCCCAATGCTCCCCCACTCCACATGCCCCCAGAGCCCCAGTGGGTCTCCTCAGATAGCCTCACATGACTGTAATGACCAATCCTTATTTCCCTTCTGCCCCTGCACTACAGGTGGAGGGTCTGCCAGAAGAGGGCCAGTCTGAATCCTAGAACTGTGCCTACAACTATACCCTGGTGAAGGAGGCTATCTGAAAGTGACTGCTATGTGAATACGATACTGGTTTTATGCCAGGTGAGATGCCCCTCTCTTACTTTGAGGTGGTCAACAGGGTCAAGTCAGGGAGGTGGCAGCCAGCCCCAGTGGACCCCTCCACAGGCTAGCCTCTATGCCTAGACCACTGGAAAGGGCCATCCCACTCTTGCATGTGGGCTTACCCCTGCAAACAACTCAGCTCTGGCCCCCGGACTCTGCAGTGGAAACAGCCTCTGGCTATCCCAAGACATGCTAATGTGCCTTTCCTATGTACATTAACCCTCAGAATCACCCTCTGACTGCAGTCTGTTACATCCCCTTTTGACAGAAGAGGAAACGGAGGCTCAGCCAGGTAGCACAGCTGCTGGTCTGTGTGTGGTCCTCCTGGGGAGACGTCCAGCCTGACACAGCCTGGTGATGTGGAGGGCAAGCACAAAGAGTAGCCCCTAAGCCACTGGCTGAATTCCCTTGGTCCTCACTGGCCACCTCCAGCAAGCACTAGATCTGCCTCCATGATGCCCGTAACAAATATATGTCCTGTTCCTGACAATTTAGGCAACACCTCCACAGGTGGCCCACGACCCTGCGGGTACATAATGCAATGGTCTCCACCTCACAGCAGAGGAAACATTCCCAGAGAGGTTATGGAATGATGCTGAGATGCCACAGTGTCCAGCTGGCAAAGCCAGGCACATGCCTCTGCCTCTCTCCCACAGAGCTGGGATGGAGGGACCACTTTATCAACCTCTGCTGTGGTCAGTTCCAGGGCTTCTGCTCAAAAAATGGCATGATCCACATAAACTGACCACAAAGGTGTAAGGTGATAAGGAAGGTGTTAGCTGGGAAGGCATCTGCACTTTGCCAGGGATGCTCTAGGATACACAAAGCTTCAGGTTACAAAGATGAAGGCAGAGAGCAGCATTTATGTCTTGGCCCTCTGGCTTGAGAGTCTTTTAAGCATGGAACTGAGGGGTTCCTGGCCCTGAGGTCCACAGATAGGCTCTGAAATTGAAAGCAGAATTTTGCAGCCTGTGTTCAGCCGCATTTTGCTGAGGGTCTGATGCCTTCTACGAGCTTCCCAAAGGCGCCAATGGCCTTAACTGAACTGGCTCCCTCCCGCTTGTCTGGGCTGGGGGCCAGCTCCTGGGCCCTTCTCCCTCCCTTCCCTCCCAAGGCCACCTTTCCGTGGGCTAGGCTTGCCAGAGACGCCAAAGAGCCCATACACGCCGTGGGGAGAGAGCAGCAGAGATGACTAATGCCCCCCCGTCATTGCTGCACAAACCTCACTGGTGTAAATCTTTAGGGTTTGCATAGGCCTTTCACGCGTTCTGGGAAGGACTGGTGAGACAATCCAGGGAAGCAGGTGCCACTAGCTCCGCTTTACAAACAGAAAGGCTGGGAGAGGTCAGTCAGTCGCCCAAGGACGCAGAGCTCACAAGAGACCGAGCTGGGTTTGAACCTGAGTAGAGAGAAGGTGAGCCGGGACTGGCTGCGGTAAAAGAGGCCAGGGCCAAGGCTGCTCTCAGGCTGAGGTGGCCCCAATGGCTCGGCTACCAGGCCTCAGGGCAGCGGAGTCTCTAGGACGCCGGCACGGGGAGCGCGTGCGGGAGTGCGGTGCGCGCGGAGCCGCGACCCCGCCCCCATCCATCCCCATTGGGCCGCTGACCCGTCCGTCAACCGCCTTTGCCCAATGGACAGAGGGCCAGCGCTCTTGGCGGGGCGGAGGGGCCCGGCGCGTGGTGCCCGGCGGGCGCGCGGCACCCCCGGCCCGCGGTTGGCCTAGCAACGGGCTGCGCTCGCGACTCCGCCCCCTGCCGGCGGCGGCGCGGCGCGGGGCGGGCGGACCCGCGGGCGGGCGGCGGGCTGCGGGCGGCGCGGGAGGGCGGGCGGAGGGAGCCAGGCCGGCCGGAGCGTGTGCGCCGCCCGCGGTCCGGTCACGTCCCCGCGTGGGCGCCGCCGCCCGCGTCGTACGGAACGAGGGCGCCGCGGCCCCGCGCTCGCCGCCCCGCCCCGCCCCGCCCCGCCCTGCCCTGCCCTGAGCAGCTCGGCAGATGCTCGGTGCCGCGGCCCGGAGGTGAGTGAGGCGACCCGCGGCCGGGCGCGCGCCGCAGAGCCTCGGGGTTCGGGGGCACGGCCGGGGCGTCCACCTCGCCACCACTCGGGACTCCTCCCGGGCCTTTGTGCCCCGGATCCGCCGGGGCGCAGCGTCAGGGATGCCTGGCAGGGATGGGGGACAGCAAGGGCGGGGACGTCTGCGAGGTGGGCAAGGGGGCGGCCTCCGGTCGGGCAGGTGCTGTGGGAAGGTGGCGCCGCCGAGCCGAGGACCCCGCGGGAGGGGGCGGCTGCGGGCCCGGGAGGGTGGACAGCGGGCGCCGGGGATGCCGCGCGGGGCCCCCGGGCGCCCCCGAGCAGCGGCTGGTGCAGAGCCCGGGCGGGCCGGGCGACCTGCGGGAGCGGCGCTCAGGCGGGTCTCCCTAGGGGAGATCAGGGAGGGGCGGCTGGAGCCGACGCAGGGCCTTGCCCGAAACCGAGGAAAGGGCCCCAGAGGCCTGGGCCCGAGGACCGGGGCCCGGAGACAGACGGCTCGCAGTTCTCGGTCACTGCTCTTGCAGCGAGCAGGTTCCTCAGGCATTTAGAGCAAGAGATGAGTATCGACCCGCTGCGATTGTAATATGTTCCTGGCTCAATATTTTTGCCCTTAAAAGGCGGTGGGGGTGTTTGGGGGAGGGGAGTGAGGGCCTCAGGGCTGGCGCTCCATATCCTGCGGGCGATCCGAGGGGGCTCTGCCTTTAGGGCGGTGCTGAGCCTTTCTGAGTGATGATGGCAGGATTCGGCCTAGGCCGAGAATTAGGGCTCCTGTTACTGAGACAAGAGGATGATGCCAAGCAAGACCAGCGTTCCCCGGTGTTGGGGTTGAGGGACCCGCCTGGTAGAAAGGACTGTCTTGCTTGGGACGACAGCTGAGCCCCCAACCGGCTCCTTTCTGCCCAAGTTATTTCCCTGCCCTGGGGATTGAGCTCTGTGGAGAAGGCTCCTTGGCCAAATTCAATTAAACAAATATTTACTGAGTGCTCACTCCCCCAGGGCCTGGTGCTGGGGTGTACCGGGTGGGAGTGAACTGGGTCTGCCCTCCCAGGACTGATTCCCCACCCCGTAGGGGAAGACGTCTCCACTCGGTCAAACCCAGCCTGAGTGCAGGTACAGGGGCCTTGGGAGGGACCTCAGAGAGGTGCCCTGGGCTGGGGAATCAGGCAAGCCTGTGGGCAATACGACATTTGAACTGGAGCTTGAAGGACATGGGCACAGCTGGGGTGGACATTGAGGGCAGAGAGGAGAATGGGCCGAGGCTCTTGGGCAGTTAGGTGTGATGGGAGCACTCGACATGCCTGGGGAGGATTAGGAGGTATGGCGGGAAAGTCTGGTGGAGGCTGCATGGGGCTAAGGGAGCTGGGAAGTAGAATGACCCCACTGCTTGTTAGCTGTGGCTGGGGTGGAGACCACAGCTTCATCTGTAAAAGTGAAGCAGTTCCATGACCCCATGAGCTGGGGTGGGCCTGGGGAAAAGCTAGCTTTAAAGACTGGGGAAGGCTCCTTGCAGCGTGGGTCTGCACTTCCAGGCACTTCTCCCTTGGGCACAGCCAGGGCATTGGGTAACCACCCAGGCAGCCCCCTATTAGGATGGAGGTGCCTGTTTCTGGGGATGATGCTTAGCTGGTGCCTCTGTGCCTCTGGGCTGTGGACATCTGAGAGCAGTAATCGTGGCAGCCAGGGAGCATCCATGTAGGGGGTGCAGTGGGGGTGTGGATGGCCTGGCGGTGCTTGGATGTTATATGCACCTTGAGCAAGCCTCATTCTCTAGAAGTGAGGAGATGCTGGCATCTGGTTTAAAAGTCTTCCTGTGTGTTCCTCTAACAGACATTGATTTTCTGAGACAGGAGGTGAATAAGACATAATTTCTCCCCCTCAGAAGCTGGTGTCACTTTCTGCCCTCGGTCTGCTCCCTCATTTCTGGGGATGTTTTTGCTCTCCCTCTGAAGGGGCTGCTCGTTACTCATCTTTGTAGTGTGCCTACTCTCCCTGCCCAACACACATTTGGCTTTGCCCAAGGCCCAGGTTGGTGCAGCGAGAACCGGGCCTGCCCTCGTGGGGTGTGCGGTCTGTGCTGTCTGTGCTGAGCAGGGTGAGCTGCTGTGCTCTGTGCCTGTCATCTGGACTGTTGCAGGGGCCTGGCGTGGGACTGTGGGTTTGGGACACAGGGAACGGATTCTTCCCTCTGTCCCCAGCCTCTCAGGCCTTTTGTTTCCTAGAGTCTCAGGAGGAAAAGTGCTTCAGTCTGGACCTCAGGAGCTTCTAGGACAGTTCCAGGAATTTGCAGGTAACTGGAATGGACTTGACAAGGCTGCCCAGGACCCCTGCAGAGAAGCCGGTGGGACAGGAATGCTGGATGTAGTCATCTTGTGTGTGAACACATACATGTGTGCGGCTTCTTTCCTGGAGGCAAGGAAGGCAGCCCTGTGCTCTCTGTCCCACGCTAGCCTCAGAAGACTTAAGTTGGTATGTGGCGGCAAAGGCGCTCTGGCTGCTGCTCACCGTGGCCCACGTGCAGGAGCACTGGAAGAGGCGGGTCAGTGTGCTGCCCCCGCCCCCGAACCCTCCAGGAAGGAAACCTGGGATAGCCAAGCCTCTGCGCACCTGTGAGCACTGTGCTTGGCTGGAAGGAGCACAAAGCAAAATGGACAGAGGGGTCAGCACAGATGCCAAGGGTCAGCCCCAGGCAAAAACCCAGAGCAGAGGCTGTGCTGCAGCCTGGGCAGAATGGGGAGGGACATGGGAGCACCCAGACTCTTGTGGCCCCGGGGTGGTGAGGTGAGAATTCCAGTCCGGGCGGCAGAAGACCTGGGGTCAGGCCCTGGCCCCAACACCCTAGGTCCAGCCCTTTATCCTCTGAGCCTCATTGTCCTCATCCATGCCCAAAGCCAAGAGTGCCCTGCCCTGTCCCCACACTGGGCCCCCAGCCCCACCCCACGCATTTGGCTCCTTCGTGCGAACACCGGCAAGGGAGGCTCTTCACAGAAGTGAACCAGCAGGGACCGCTTGACAGATCCTGGGGCGCGTAGGAGGAGACATCAGCCCTCTGGACGGAGCCTGAGGAGCAGAACTTCATACGATTCATCCATTCATTTGTTCAGCTAACATTTACCAGTGCCTGCTGCATGCCAGGCACTGTGCCAGGTGCAGGGGTACAGCAGGGACATGGCATCCACTCACAGCACTCACACCAGACGGGCAGGGACTGACAGTAACACATGTGCAACTGAGTGCCACACTGTGGAGAACACTAAAGCAGAAGGTGGAGGGCAAGGGACGGGGGTGGGGAGGGCTGACGCAGTGCCTTGGAGAAGTGCTGGGTGAGTGGTGTGGCTGAGCAGGGGAGGGACAGCAGGTGCAAAGGCACTGAGCAGACACTCCCTGGCCCCTGGAGGCCCTACCAGAGTGGCTGGCACCCAGTGCAGGGGCATGGGTGGGGTCTCAGGGCCAGGTCCTGCCGAACTCAGCAGGCTCCAAGGAGACAGGAAGACCTTGGCGGCGTTGGAGCAGAGAAGAGACTGGAGCTAATCTACACTTTGAAAAGATCTCTCTGCTGAGGTGGGAGAATAGGCTAAGGTGGGGCAAGACTGAGGGCCATCGGGGCCATTGCAACATTCTGGGCAGAGAGCCTGCTGACCCAGGGGTGGGAGCTCTGGAGGCCCTGAGAAATGCAGGTGGGAGATTTGTTTTTAAAAGCTGCACCTTTTAAAGGACAGCTGCAGCTTTGGTCTGAGCCAGTAGAAGGACAGAGCTGGTATTGGCTGAGAAGCAAGATGCAGAAAGACCCATTCTTGAGAGGTGGGGAATTAGGAGGTGGGTCTGAGACCTAGGGAGCCATTGATGGGCACATGTGGTGGCCAGAGGGAGAGTGAGGCTGGAGGTGGCAACCTGGAGCCCTTGGCACTGAGGTGTGTGGGAGGCTGGGGACCACGTGAGGTCACTTAGGGATCAAGGGTAGATAGGATCAGAAGAGGCTGAGCTGGGCCCCGGGGCCTCCACTGCGGGGAGGATGAGTTGAGAAGCATCCAGAAAGAGAGATTGAGGATTGGCAAGCAAGTAAGGTGGAAGCACAGTCACAGTGGTGGCTCGTGAGGCTGGAGAAGGGTGGGTCCCAGAGGGTGGGGGCCCTGTGTCAAGCAGGCAGGGGCATGCCCGGGGACTGAGCAATGCGGGCACAACTGGCCACATGATTTTTGGGGCCCCCTGTTTGACAATGATTAAGGGCCTGACATGATGGCCCACACCTGTAATCCTAAACTCTGGGAGACTGAGGTAGGAGGATCACTTGAAGCCAGGAGTTTGAGACCAGCCTGAGCAACATAGTAAGACCCTGTCTCTACAAAAGTAAAACTAAAATTATGCAGTTTGAAACAGTGACAGCAGAGCATTAAAACCATATGGATGCCCAAGTGAGTGCCCAGGAAGCTGGCTGGTCATGGGGACCTAGAGGATAATACTGGGGCTATCGTGGCCCCTGTGGAGAAGGAAGGCCTGGAAGGTGGGCTGCAACCTGCCCGCTGCCCACTCCCCACAACACTTCTCCTCCCTTCCCTGAGTGGGCAGCTGTGTTGTGTTGGGTTCTCAGGGCCACTGGAATCAGTCAGGCTCAGCCTGTAAGTTTCACCTTGGCCCCTTGGCCCAGGGAGCCCAAAGTGAATGTGTTGCTTCTTGCCTCTTGGTCTGTGGACCCTCAGCAGCCCCTGGCCCCTTGGGCAAGAGGCAACAGGAGGCACACCTCGAGGGTGAGGTCTAGATGGTCCCATCGGCAGGCCCTGGACCAGCATGGCCACAGCTTCACACAGCAGTGGCTTCTTTGCATTCATCTCTTTTCCAAAGGAATCTGCCAGATCACAGAGTTTTGAGTTATTTGCTTCTAAATTAAGGTATAACTCTCTTTTAGAGACGTCCCTGGAGAATCCATCAAAAAGTGCTAAGAAGCGAGACTGTTAAAAGCCACAGTGCAGGGAGGGGCCTTACAAATAGTGTCAAGCCCGGGGGTGTTCCTTCTAGCAGCCTCCAACCAGAAACACACCCTGTCCCCGAGGGCTCAACCAGGCTTCTCGTGGCCATGGGGGCCCCGGTCAGAGCAAACCTTTCAGGAGACCCCTGGCCCCTGGGATGGAGAGCTGCCAGGACAGGGCTCCCTGAAGCCCTTCGTGAGGTCTGCTTTGTGAGTCATGGAGGACAAGGTCCTCTGAGGTGTGGAGAGTGGGCCTCATGTGCCCAGTGCCTTAGTAGGTCTGGACAGCCCCGCATCTGGGCAGCATGGCCCTTTCACCCTGGTTGGTCATAGGAAGGGTGGCTGAGGAGGACCAGCAGGGCCGGCTGTGATGGGCACTGGCATGGCAATGAGGGCTGGCTCTTAGTCTGTGGCCCCTGTTCCAGACAGGACTGGTGGGGCCTCTAACTAGGACAGTGCCGTGTTCCTGACCACGTTTCCTGTGCCCTTTCCTGCTGCTATTTTTTTTCCCCTTAGCACTCGCCACAGCATGACCTGCTCCCTGTTTGATTCATTCGTCATGTGTGTTTATGTATGCTCCATGAGGGCAGGGACGTTGCTGAGTCATCATTGAGAACCAGCGCCCAGGGAATCACTGTGGAGGGAGTGGACATTTGCAGACAGGCACACCTGAGTGGCCCTGTCCAGCCCCTTTTGCCCTGGGGCTGGTCTGTATGCTCTCACGCTACAGAACCCCTGATCCAGCTCAACCCTCTGCTCCTAAGAGGTTGTGCTTTTGGGTCCCCAGAGATGTGTCTTTGGGCCTCAGGTCTGGCCACCAAACACAGATGACCCTCAGGTGGATGCTACCAGCTGGGCCCCGTCAGGCCCAACTGTGGGTCATTCTCAAGCCAGAGGCAGGGGACAGATGCCTTGGGCTGATGCCAGGCTACTCAGTGATGTGTTGTGACTCTGTAGGGCCTTGGTCAGACACAGGGATTCATGGGTGATGACCTGCAGAGGCATGTCTGTGGAAAACTGTCCTAAGGGGATGAGCCAAGACCCTGATGATAGTAAAGGAACAGGGTGATGGTAGAGTGGCCTTTCCAGGTGGCCCCTGTGCCCCAAGATCAGGGAGTGGCCTCTCAGGCCAGCAGAGGAGCTCAGGGCAAGGGACGGCACCCGTGGCCTTTCCAGGTGGCCCCAGTGCCCCAAGATCAGGGAGTAGCCTCTCACGCCAGCAGAGGAGCTCAGAGCAAGGGAAGACACTAGGCCTGGGTGGAAGTCCAACTCTGCCTGGGATGGTGACCCCATGAATGCTTTCCACTCTCTGGGCCTTGGTTTCCTTGCCTTTGAGTTGGAAGCTCTGGGCTGGGTCAAGGGTACAGATAGTTTCCTTTCTTATCTCAACTCTGGAGTGGCTGCCTAAAGCACACTGTGCTGAAGAGAATTCTAAGGCTGTGCTGCAGCCCAGAGGGAAAGAGTCATGGTTGATTAGTGATGTCTGCAGCAGGCACGGGAGGCAGGATTTAGACGAGCTTGCCAGTGACTGAACCTCACCACTGTGTCCCCCTCCTACCTAGCAGCTTTAACCCACCCTGTCTCTCCTTGCATACCCTTTCCTTAGGGACACCGGTGTTGACCCCTTGTTGGGAAGGACTGGCCTCTCTCTTCCTGAGTCCCATGAGCAGCACAGGTCATTGTTTGCTGACTGTCTTGTCTGTCATTTGATGCTCAACTCCCTGCAGTGACCTCAGGATCCAACCCCATGCTTGGTCTATGGCAACCTCTTTCTGTACACTGAATGAATGAATGAGTAAGTGAATGAGTGGCAGAGAGTCAACCGCTCTACAAGGCCAGCAGCCTTCTCTTGGGTGTACACCTGGTGCTGATCTCTGTTCCAGCAGGGAGCCCCTAAAAGCCTTCCTGGAATTGGGAGGCTGGATGACCATGGAAGCAAGGTGCTAAACCGTGTGGTTTCTGCTCCAGGTGTTGCAGGAGTAGGGTCAGCAAGGGAGGAGGGGCAAGGTGACCAAGGAGGGCTGAGGCATGTGTCCCAGGCTCCGTGTCTGTGGGGCCCAGTTGTCCTGTCTGACCTTGGCTATGGAACAGCTTACCAGGCTTCCCCAGGGGTGAAGATGAGAAAACCTTCCAAGCTGCCAAGGGGCCTTCTGAAGACCCTGGCTCCAGCATGCCCTGACCCCCATGAACTGGTGGTGCCCCACCTCTACTCTTCTTGTACCCCACACTAGCGTGACTGTGGCCCTACTCGTAACTGCGGCCAGGCCAGGGGAGGAGCAACTCCGCCGTATGGGCTTGGCCCTCGTGCCTCCTCCTGCCTAGCTCTGCATGGTGGCCTTAGCTTCCCCAGCTGCATGTGGCCTCAGGCCAGCCCCACCCACCCCTCTTGCTTCCTCTGGCCCTGTGGAGTGGTTACCAGGACCCCTGCTGGTGAAGGCGGGTACGGGTGGCCTGTCCCCAAGCTGGGCTTTCCTCCAGCGTGGTCATCCCCTCACCCGCTCCGTTACCTCTGATATGCTGTGCAAACATATTTCTCGATAAAATGCTGGGAAGAAAAATAATTAGAGTGTTGCTTCCATTATCCAATTTCTGATTAATCAAACTCTCTTTGTCCTCGGCCAAGATCTATTCATTTCCCTTAAACACTGGGCCAGTGCCAGGCATTGACTTCCTCTATGATAACACCACGCATGCAAGCACAGACATGCCCAGACCAGCCCCACCCCGAGGCTGGAACGCAGAGGCACTGATGGGGCTGCCCTTGTCCCCCCAACACTGCCCACCTCCTCCAGGGATCCTCCTGACCACACTGACACCCCCGTCTCTGCTGTGGCTCCCAGAGTGCTTGGCCTCAGTCTCCAGTGTGTTCGTCTTGCCACACTGGCTATTCGGGGGCTCTCCCTCCTCCCAGGATGGCGTGGAGTGGATAGAGGCGGTGTGGAGGGTGTGGCCACTGCAGTCCTCAGGGACCACAGTGGATCGCTGCAGCCCCAGGCTCTGGGTGGGCCAGGGTTTGGAGAATTATGCCTATCACTGGCACAGGAGGAAAGCGGAGGATGAGGGCCAGGGCTTTCAAGAGGGCTGAAGGACCATGCAGTGGATGTGTGGGGTGGGAGCACACTTGTAGGGGCAGCAACAGAAGCCCAGACCCAAATGGCTTACAAGATGAGGGGACATTCTGGATCCCGGGCCTGAAGGCTCAATAGTGGGGCAGCATCAGGACTGGCCAAGTCCAGGTGGGAGGGGGCTGTACATCTACCCATGTCCACCCAGGGAAGGCCACGGGCTTTTCCAGAAGACCTCCCAGACATCCCCGACTATCCCCTCCATGAGCCGTGTTGATGGATCTCCCGCTCAGTCACTACAAGGGACTGAGATTGATTTATTGGCACCTGCTTGGTGCCAGGTCCATGTATCCCAGGCACATGGGACATATCAGTGAACGAACAGACCAACAGCCCCTGCCCCATGGCACAGTGGGAAAGAGGGGGTCAATAAACACTCTAAGTTACACAGTATGCTAGAAAGGGACCATGCTTAGGGCAAGGTAGCACACGTGGTGTGGCTGTGTGAGAGTATGGGGGTCATTTTCCATTGTAAATAGGATGGGCAGGGAGGCCTCCCAAGGAGGAGACATCTGAGCTATTGGATGAGGAGGAGGCGTGGAGGGCGACTTGGCTTTCTGGACAAAGAGCTTTCCAGGGGGAAGGAACAGCCAGTGCAGAGGCCCTAAGTTAAGAGTGAGGGATGATGCTGGGGAGGCAGCTAGAGGCAGCGTGGCAGGGCGGGTGGGGAGAGCATGAGAGTGGGAGTCAGAGAGGCTGGGCATTGCCAAGCCCTGGCGCCCTGGTGGGACTTTGATTCGGGGTCTGCCCTGTGGTTGGCAAGCATGAGAAGGTTTCAAGCACAAGTGAGACATACTCTGCCACGTTTTTACAAAGATCCCCCAGCTGTTGGTGAAGCACAGGGTACAGGGGGCTGGGGACAGCAAGACCAAAGACGTCATACTGCTGCAAAACAGATGAGAGGCTGGGGCTGGCTGGAGGGAGTGAGTGGTGGAATTCTGGACGGAGTCAAGGCAATTGAGGGTTCCCCTGAAGCCAGCTGGGCCCAGCCACAACCTGAGGTGCCAGCCTCAGTTCTGAAGGAAAGGGACCCAGGGAAGGCATGCTGGCCATGTAGTGGCCATGATGCCCCTAAGTCCCCAGTATAGGGGATGGGATTGTGGGATGCCACACATTGAGGCAAGGGGCAGGAGGTTGCAGGGCCTCAGAGACCCAGAAGGTGAAATCAGATTCTCCACTCAAGCCAGGGGTCTGATGGAGTCAGCAGTTTCCTTCCCTGGGGAAACTGGGGAGTCAGGAGTCTGGGGGTACCGCTGTCTCCAAGGCAGCAACCTCTTAGATTTAGCTCTTAATAAAGGCCCCACCTCTTCTCTGCTGTCATGGCCACCCTCCCCTCCATAGGCGGAACCTTTGCATATTTATTTATTTACTCCTGGCCCAGAGAAATATCTGGCTTGATTTCCTCCTGAGTCAGTGTTCCTCAGGCGACACTATCACCCCTTGTCTGGTCAGCTGTGGTGGCTGTGGGCCAAAAGACAGGACAGGTGGCTGAGCGTGTCAAGAGCCAGGATGGCACAGGGTTACAGGGAAGGGCCTCCCTGGTCATCTCATTTCCCCTTCCTTTAGCAGAAGGACACTGGGAGGCCCAGCTGGGGCAGAGCCTGGGGGTGTCTGCAGGGTGGGGACACTGAACACTAACCCCAGTCCTTCCTCCCATCTGCTCAGACTATTGCTTCAGAATAGGCAGAGAGCTTTGAGGAGGCAAAGAAAGGAGGGCCTGCTTCTAAGGGAAGACCCACTGCAGATCTGCAGGTGCCAGGCCCACAGCTGGGTTGTGGCTGGGCCCAGCTGACCTCAGGGGAACCCTCATTTGCCTTGACTCTGTTCAGGTTGTGAGGAGAGTGTGGGGAAGCCAACCCAATGGCCTGGGCCAACCAGTGGTTGGTTACTGTGGAGTGCCTGCAAGGAGCTCACAAACACGGCGTCACGTGTCCCCAAGCCACGAATCAGTGATGTCTTGTATGTGCACATGCTATCATTTTTCAGACATTGCAAAAGCTATTGTGATAAATGAAATGCAGAGTTGTTTACAAGCCTTGCAGAAATCTTGGCGTGCAAAACCCTTTTTACCTCTGTCATCAGCACTTACTGGATTAATGGGTGTTCTCCCTTCTCACTGTAAAGCATGCTGGCCTGTGTCAGTGCAGGGTGGGCCCTCCAGGGAGTGGGCACTCTCTAGAACCCCCTTGCCCTTCTGCATGCATCCCCTTGAGTCGGTTGTGATTGTCCAAAACCTGTTTATGCCGGTTACGCTCATTGTAATCATGGCCTGGAATAATACTGTGTCAGCTGATGGGCTGTGACTGTATAGAGGCCTTCTGTGGAAATGAAAGTGGATGCTTTGGAAAGCCGCAATAAAAGTCATGGATAGGTTTGGTGTGGGCAAGACAAATATGAGTTTGGGGACAGGGAGTCATAAGAGCCTAAAGTTCAGATTCCGGTTACTTTGCCACCTCACTTGTGTTGGAAAAAGTAAACGAAGTGTCATGCAAGGTGTGCTATGATTCAAGCAAGAAGTGGCATCACCCCAGAACCTGCCACTGTGCTTCAGGAAGAGTTTGTGTCTCTAAAAGTTGACAGACATATGAATCTATGTTTATCTGAGTTAAGTGAAAATAAAGTACAATGTGTGTCATTTTTTAGGACTCCCTGCTTTAATTCACTTTTCAGTAGATCAACCAGCCAGCAGTCTCAGGTTTGATTGCAACTTTTGGCCATCAACAGTTATTAGAAATATATAGGCCAGGTGCGGTGGCTCACGCCTATAATCCCAACACTTTGGGAAGGCGAGGCAGGCGGATCACTTGAGGTCAGGAGTTTGAGACCAGCCTGGCCAATATGGTGAAACCCTGTCTCTACTAAAAATACAAAAGTTAGCCAGGCGTGGTGGTGGACACCTGTATCCCAGCTACTTGGGAGACTGAGGCAAGAGAATCGCTTGAACCCAGCAGATGGAAGTTGCAGTGAGCCAAGATCGTGCCTCTGCACTCCAGCCTGGGCGACAGAGTGAGACTCTGTCTCAAAAAAAATAACACCCAGAAATATATGTGTAATAATGTTGGAATCTGCAGGTTGGTCTTTTTCGTTGTGTTTGTTTATTTTTGTTTTACATGGGGAGGATTATTCCATAGTACTTGGAAAGGTTGTAAACCCGGAGTCTAAAACAGAGCCAAGGCCACAGGGGCTGAGTGTGGGGAGGGGCTGCTTGATGACACTGCAGAGCCCCCACGGCAAGCCAGCCTGGAAGCCCCTCTTTCCCCAGGAGTAGGATTCACGAGGCCCTTGGAGCCCCAGCTCACCCAAGTGGGAGAATCCAGGGACAACCTGCAGGGGAAGTGTGGGGTTTTCTAGCACAAGGGGACATGGGGAATGGGCCTGAGGACTAGGAAATGCTGGTTTCACAGAGCCGAGGCTAGCTGGGCTCTCAGCCTGGGGTGTGCAGAGTCCACACTGTCTTCCCCGACCTTGCCCCCAGAAGCTCCCATTTTAATTCAGCAAGGTATGAAGTGGTCAAGATCATGTTAAGGTGGGGCATGAGCTGGCTGGGATGGGAGAGGCAGGTGGGAGACTGAGAGACAGGCAGGCTTCAGGGAAGATGAGAGACAGAGAGGAGGGTGGGCAGGAGAAGCTTCAGGAAGAGGACTCTTCACACAGCCAGAAGGAACTGGAAACCACACCAGAGGAGGGGTCCTTAGGGGCTAGCCTAAGGAGAGGGGCAGGTGTGATGTACATTTGAGAAATATTTGTGGAAAGCAGTAGCAAGAGGCCTGTGGGAGGCCTGGGGTATTAGGGGTGGTGGAAGGTAGACCCAGACGGAGGGGTCCCAGGGGAATCCAGTAGAGCTGGGCCACAGAGTCCCAGGAATATCACTGGCTCCAGAATCACGCCATGGGTCAGCTGCGATCTCAGGTCCTAAGGCCTGTGGACTGCAGAGTGACCCCTTTGCAGGCTGCTGGGAAAGGTCATTTTAGGTAACGCTCTCAAAAGGGAATGCTGGGGAAGCTTCCGAGCTCTGTACAAATATTTTTTGGTGTTCCTCCATCTACCCATCCATCTGTTCTGCGAATCTTTCACAGAGCACCTGCTTCGAGGGAAGCAGAGCTGGTGCCTGGGGGAGGGAGGGCAGAGCAGGAGCCCAGACCAACCTGCAGTGGGGACCCTGAGAAAACCACACACAAGCCATCGGAGGCGAAGGTGGGAGGAGGGGGTGTGGCCAGATGTGGCCAAGGAAGGCGCCTGTAGGAGGAGCTGGCAGCCCTGAGGCCAAGGAGGGGCCGGTTTGTGGGGCATCCCTTCCATTTCTTCCCCAAGGCGGGTCCAGTCCCACTGCCAAACCAGCGGCACACCACAGCTGTTCAAAGTCGCGAGGTCCGGGTGGCAAGCCCAGACTGAGGCCACTGGGGCTCCAGGGATCCTGCTGCTATGGTAGTCAGGGGTCCTCATAAGGAAGGAGGTTCTCCCTGGGCTTCACAGGGGTGTGTTTTCAGCCGGGTGGGGTGGAACAGGGCACTGTGGGTGTGGTGGGCAGGAGATGCAGCCAGAGAGGCAGGAACCTTGGTTCTTGTGGAGATAACAAGTAGGGAGGGCTGGGCTATGCAGGCCATCTTTCCCCAGAGGACGGCTCCTGGGAGGGTAGCTTGTCCCTGCCCCATGTCCGGTGTCACTGGTATTAAGGCAAGTTGGGGTTTTTATCTTCTCCGGAAGATGTGGCTTTTTAGTCCAAAAATACAGGCAGTCCCCAACTTAGGATGGTTTGACCTACAGTTTTTTTGACTTATGGTGGAAAAGCAATAAACATGGAGTAGAAGCCTTACTTTGAGTAATCATATAACCATTCATTCTGTTTTTCCCTGTCAGTACAGTATTCAGTAAATTCCGTAAGATATGGGTTAGATTCTTTTGTTTAATGCAGGCTAATGTAAGTATTCTGAGCACATTTAAGGTAGGCTAGGTTAAGCTATGAGGTGCAACAGGTTGGTGGAAGTCAATGCATTTTCAACGTATGAGGAGTTTATCAGGATATAACCCCATCAAGGAACATCTGTAGGTGTTGTATCAAAAGCCGTAAACTATCAAGCCCTACTGCAGACAGCCATGCTGCCAGGATGAAGCAGCATGGGGAAGCCCTGGTGCACTGGGTATAAGTATGTCCATGCTCATTTTTGCCTCCATCCCCACCTGGACCTGAGCACCTGCCCTCTGTGGCCCTGCTGTGAACAATGCTGCAATGCAGCCTTGAGAACCGCAGCCCCGCCCTTCACCACCCCAAGGCCCAGTGGGGAGCTGGACAGGAAGCCATTCAGTGGGGATGCCACAGACAGTGTCATGCTGGGAAGGCAGGGAAGGCAGGGAAGGCAGGTCCCTGGTCTCCCAGATGAGTGTGGGCGCGGACACCAACCCTGGCTCACTTGCCACAAGACACGCTGTCTGCGATTTTGTGGTCACCCTACCATCGCATGTCCAGGTGACATCGCAGGTCCAGGTGCCATTGCACACTGGAGGGTGTGGTGCAGAAGTGCTGCTCCAGGAGGTCGTACCAACCCCCATCCTGTCCTGGGTCCCCTGGGGCCACCTGCCCCTAGGTGGGGAGCCTCATCTGGAGCCCTTGAATTTTCTGGGAGCAGCTCTCAGGCTGGAACCCTTACCTCAGAGAGGTGGACATGGTTTCCAAGCAGCTTCTCCCCAGGCTAAGTCCGTCTGCTGCATCTGAGGGGTGAGCTCTGGGAATCACCCCGCCCCCTTGGTGTCCTCAGCGATTCCTCACTGCTGCCATTCTACATTTTTCTCTGTGCCTACTTCTCCATGGTGCTGAGCTTTATCCAAAATGGCCTGGCTGCCTTACGTGCTCACCATCTCCCCAGCGAGAATACGAGGTCCTTGGCACATAGACTCAGCTTGTTCCCCACCGTGTCCCCCTGTCCCTGAGCAGGGCAGCACACAGCAGAGCTCAATTCCGGGAGAGCAAAGTATTGATCAGGGCGGGTTGAGTGACTGATCTGCTGCCCATACAGATCTGAGAGTGGAGGGCCTCAGGCCTGAGATGCAGTCTTGCTCTGTCGCCAGGCTGGAGTGCAGTGGCGCAATCTCGGCTCACTGCAATCTCCACCTCCTGGGTTCAAGCGATTCTTCCGCCTCAGCCTCCTGAGTAGCTGAGACCACAGGCGTGCGCCACCACACCCAGCTAATTTTTGTATTTTTAGTAGAGACAGGGTTTCACCATGTTGGCCAGGATGGTCTTGATCTCTTGACCTCATGATCCGCCCGCCTCAGCTTCCCAAAGTGCTGGGATGACAGGCATGAGCCACCGCGCCCGGCCGTGCTGGGTGATTTAAAAGCAACCGGAGAAGCAGTGGAGGATGCTCTACTGAGCAGGCAAGTGGAACTGAGCCGGGGAGAGGGTGACTCACTTTGCTGAGATGATGGGCTCTGGCCTGAGGACAAGGGGTTTGGTGTTTACACCACAGCCCAAACAGCCCCCATCCGTTCACCACCAGCACCAGCACCTCCGCCCTGGTCGTCCCAGCAGAGAGGGCCTCTGGCCCTGGTTCCCCATGCACCCCACTTGTGTCCCCAGGAGGCAGTGGGGACAGAGCAGGGGGCTGCGACACCACCAAACCCTAGGAGGTGGCCTAAAGCCATAGCTGCAGGTGGCACTAACTCTTCCCAGAGGAAGGTAACCCTTTTTTATTTCTCTCGGTCCTTCTCCTTCAAGGAGAAAATTCCAGTTTGGTGCCAACGTGGCTCTCACACCCTCCAGCAGGTGCTAATCCCCGCTGTTTCAGCAACAGCCAGCACCCTTGCCTGGTCCCTTGGCAGGGTCCCCCCACTGGCTATGGGCAGAAGTGGTTCCTCTACACTGTTTTGTATTTAGATTACTTCTGTCTATGGCGAGTAACCCTGGGTTTCCACTGAAAGTAGGACTAGGAAGTTGTTTTGAAGTACATTTTTTAAAGTAAAAAAGATAGTCAATTTAAAGAAAAATACGGAGTAAAAACAGCAAGTGATACCCCGGTGTGGCCAGGTTAGGCAGACTGCAGTCCGGTGGTGCTCGGTGGTTGGAGTGCTTGGTGGGAGCTAAGGCCTGCGGACTCCCAGCCAGGCCACCCTGAGGAAATCACCTTCATCTTCGCACTTTGGTTTCTATAGCCGTAAAGCCGAGGCCACCTCCCAGCCCTGCTTTTAATGTGAGATGACGTGTGTGAGTAAAGTACTCAGCCCAGCGGTGGCAGCAGACGGCTGGCATGGAGGTGCAGCTGTTTCCTCTGCATCTCCAGCCATGGCCTCTGGGCCTAGGTTCCCTGGGTGCCTTCCTCTCCTCCCAGTGGCCTCAGTATAGATGAGGAAAGCACAGCAGAGCCACCGCTGGGACCCAGCATCCCCTCCCCAGCCCCACCATGCCCAGCTTCCCCGAGACAGACCCTCCCCAGGGCCCAGCCCGCAGTTGCCCCTGACTACCCATGAAGATGTGTGGAAATGGCTCCATGAAGAGCCTGTGGGGACACTGGACCATGACCAGACCACTGGAGAGAGGGTAACACAGTCATGGGGCTGCAGCGTCTGCAGAGCCCACTTCCATGGAGTGGGGGCCAGGGTGACAGGAGGGAAGGCAGTTGGACAGAAGAACTGGGCAGCACAAAGGCCACCTGGCTCCTCAGCGACCACAGAGAGCTGCCACCAAGGAGGCCCCCGCAGGTCCAGGCCAGCCTGGGAAACTCATGAGGGGACGTGTGGCTGGGGCAGGACAGGGAGTGTGCAGCTTGTCAACTGAAAGCAAACGCAGCTCAGATAAGCCAGCCGTCAAAGAGCAATGGAAAGTGCTTCCTCATTCAGCCAGGAGGAAACCTGATAATCTGCAGTGGCCACAGGCACAGGCTTTTCCAGACCTTTGGTTTCTAAAATAGCATCATGGTGGGAGCTAATGTGGGGACGCAGGCTTCAGAGTTGGGGGCAGCACCCACTTTTTAAGAGATGATAGGATGAGCATGGTACCTCACACCTGTAACCCCAACACTTTGGGAGGCTGAGCAGGAGGATTGCTTGAGCCCAGGAGCTCGAGACCAGTCTGAACAACATAATGAGACCCTGTTTCTACAAAAAATAAAAAATTAGCTGGGCACGGTGGCATGCGCCTGTAGTCCTGGCTACTTGAGAGGCTGAGGTGGGAGGATCACTCGAGCCTGGGGGGTTAAGGCTGCAGTGAACCGTGATGGTGCACTGCAGCTGGGTGACAGAGTGAGACTCTGAAGATAGTGAGGCCACAGTCGAGCTCGTAACCACCCAAGGGGCTCACCTTGCCCGCTGCCTAGACAGTGCCGATTCATCAAGACAGGAATTGCAATAGAGAAAGAGTAATTCATGAAGAGCCGGCTGTGCGGGAGACCGGAGTTTTATTATTACTCAAATCAGTCTCCTAGAGCATTCAGGGAGCAGAGTTTTTAAGGATAACTTGGTGGGTGGAGGGAAGCCAGAGAGCCTGGAGTGCTGATTGGTCAGGGATTAAATTATAATGCGTCGGAGCTGTATTCTTGTGCCCGATCAGTTCCTGGGTGGAGGTACAGATCAGATGAGCCAGTTTATTGATCTGGATGGTGCCAGCTGATCCATCAAGTGTAGAGTCTGCAAAATATCTCAAGCACTAATCTTAGGAGCAGTTTAGGGAGGGTCAGAATCTTGTAACCTTCAGCTGCATGACTCCTAAACCATAATTTCTAATCTTATGGCTAATGTTAGTCCTACAAAGGCAATCTAGTCCCCAGGCAAGAAGGAGGTCTGCTTTCGGAAAGGGCTGTTACCGTCTATGTTTAAACTGTAAATGAAGTTTCTCCCAAAGTTAGTTCAGCCTATGCCCAGGAATGAACAAGGATAGCTTGGAGGTTAGACTCAAGATGGAGTCAGTTAAGTTAGATCTCTTTCGCTTATCTCAGTCATAATTTTGCAAAGGCGGTTTCAAGCCCGGCCCGCAGGTTCCCACGCTCACACAGCAAGTTGAGTGATCTGAATCGTTTGAACCATCTGCATGCCCAAGATGTGGGTTCAGGGTACCCCAATGCATCTCCTCCTGCTGGTCCCTGCATGCTCTGAGCTGTGGGCTGGCTTGGGGTTGGAGCCTTGCCCACTCTGCCCCACATCCTTGTGTGAGGAAGGGCCTGTGGTCACAGGCATTGGTGAGCATGGAGATCTGTCACTGCGCTGGCCTCCTCCCTCCCACCCCCAGGTCACCACAGACCAGCCACTGGGTGCCAAGGTGGAGCTGGCAGGTACAGGGGCTGCTGCTGCCAGGACAGAAGGTATCTCAGCAAACTGGGGTGGGGTGGGGTGGGGGTGAGGCAGTGCTGAGTCATAGCCCTGCTTGGGGCATGCTGGGCAGCTCAGCCTCCACGGGGGACTCCAGGACAGGGCAAGTGGCAGGTAGGCACAGGCAGCCCCAGAGTCAGCTCCAGTGGGGTGGAAAGGGCTTGTTGGTCTAAAGTGGGTTCCATGACTCCTGCTGCCACCCCAAGCCTGGGGTAGTGAACACCACTGGTCCCCACACTGAGGCTGGGGAGTCCTGAAGGTCAGGGTGTGTGGTATCTGGGGAGGACTGGGAGTCCATTGGACACTGGGGCTGTCTGTGCCCTTGCTCTGCATTGCTGGCCCTGTGGCCTGGGCTGCTTGCCACCTCTTGGGGTCCTAGCTCCTGTTACCAGCAGAGGTGGCCATCTGAGTGGCCTCTATTGAGCCTCAGGCAAGACTGCTGGGCCTGTCCCCCAGTCACAGTCTGGGTACAGTTCCATCTCCTCAGCAAGCCTAAACTACCTCTCTGGGTGCAGGGTCTGTGTGTTGAACTGTCACTTCGTCTTGGCTCACCCTTTCCGGCGGCCCAGGCTCAGCATGGGGCAGGCTTTCCTGGGAGGTGAGGAGGGAGGGAGGCAGGTAGCTGGGGACCTGGAGAGTGAGGGGCTGGGCTGCTGTCTCTGAGGAAGTGGGGCACAGTGATGAGGGAGCCTGTCTATAAGCTGATAAGTCTTCCCACCCCTGGCTTAGCCGGCTTGGGCAGTGACACCTTTGGTGACCTTGGCTGTGGGCTGTCTTCTTCTGCCTTAGCGGGGGGGCACGGACTCCATGCCGTGCTGGCTGTTCTGGAGGAGGCCTCGAGCGAGGCTTTGGGGAGAGCCTGGAGGTGAGGCCAGGGCAGGCTGGCTCCCATGGCCTGGGTGCAGGTGTGGGTGCTGTGTTGCCTGAGCTCTGTGCCCAGCAGCAGGCTGAGCCTCCAGGGATTGCGCCTGGGGAGGGAGGTGGCTCCTAGAGTGGAGGGCATCCAAGACGCAAATGTCCTAAGAAAGACAGCACTTTCCCGCCATGACCATGTCCCCACCTTGGCTCAGGGCTGTCACTCCACATCTGTTACAGAAACAGACTTGAGAGGGCCGAGTCTGGAAGAAGGGTCATGAGGGCAGGCCAGACCTGCTGGGCGGTGAGCAGGAAGGGAGAGTCTTGAAGGGAAGTCCATGCTTGGGCCGAAGTCTGTCCTGAAACCACAGGAAGCAAGCAGCTCTCAGCAGAGGGTTCCTGAGTGGGCTCAGGGTTTGGGATTGTACCTTAGCAACCTTTGGGTAGGTGAGTCAGGGACCAGGATGGAGCTCCTTTTCAGAGCCTACAGCCAAAAGGAGCTAGTTTCCTAAGGCTGCTGGGGAGAAGGCAGGCAGCTGCAGACTCTGGCCTGAGCATAGCCTACCTGGGCTTCTTGGCCTCTGGGTACCTGCATGTTGGATCTGGTGCCTGGCCCTGTGTCATACTAAGTCTTAAGCGACCTCCCGGTGAATGTGACACACTCTTCATGCCACAAACACTACACATCTGCTGGGGTGGGGGCTGGGGGCCGGATACTAGCTGGTGTTCACTGATACAGTCCACTCATCTGTACTGAGCCCTAGCCACAGGCACAGCAGGGTCCTGCACCACAGGGACAGCTGACAGCCCCCCTTTCCCAGTACCTGCCACTTTGCCCCAGTGTCCCCTCTCCAAGAGCAGCCCGTGCTTCAGCCTGCTGGCTGGACCCTGGAGTTCCCTGATCGTCTCCCTGCTCCACTCAGCCGCCACTCCATCACCAGGCACTGTGCACTGTGCAGCTCACACACCTTGCAGAGTTCATCACTGCATCCATGTCCCCCAGCCCTCACCCACATCGCTCCCCTTTTATCACCTGGATGTTTGCATCCAGGAGCCTCCTCTGGTCTGGCTTCAGCCCCGCAGCCAGAGGGATGCTGGTCACACAGGGCCGATCATGGCACTCCTCACCCAAAGCCTGGCTGGCTCCTGACTCGTCCTTACAGTGACCTCCTACCCTCTTGGCTCCAGCCACACGGCCTCCTTCCTGTCCCTCAGACTGGTCAGACATGTTCCCACTTCAGGGCCTTTGCACCGGCGGTTCCCTCATTCCTGATGCCTGCTTGCCTCCCTCCTTCACCACCTGTTCATACTTGTCTCTCACCTATCAGGAGGCCAGCCCCACCCACCTTTGCAGACTTGGAGCCCGCATGCGCCACCCCCAACCCTGCCCACCTGGAGCTCCATTTCCACTGTAGCACTGGGCACCTTCTGTCACTCATTGTTTATCTGCAGTCTGTAGTCTGACTCCTGCCCTCCTACCTGAGCAAAAATAGGGAATGGATCTTCATCTGCCTCAGTCAGCAGCCCCAGCCCAAGTGCCAGGCTCAAAGCCATAGTTTAGCAAGTAAGTGTGGGATGCTGGAGAGCCCCTGACCCATGTCCCCTCTGCCCCAGTCGCCTCAGCCTAGCTCCACACCACAGCTGGTTCCTCCTCTCCAGGGCATCTCTGTCTGCTCCCAGGATGCCACGTGCAACCACATGCAGATGCTCACAGGCACCAGCACACGTGCAGCTGCATACATGCACAGCCACATGCAGACAGGGGCATGGACCTCTACACACCCACAGATGTGTACATGGGCCTGCTCACAGGCACGTACATGGAGCTGCGCGTGCATATGAACAGACACATAAACACACAGGCGTGCAAGCAACCAGACACAGATGCATCCGTGCACCTGCGCACTCACAGACACACACAGGGAAGATGCATTCACGCACACACACCATAATGGACCTGCACACAGGCACCACATACTGCCACAAACATGCAGATACACACATGGCTTAAAACCTTTCAGTGGCTTCCCTCTACAGTGAAGACCAAGGGCTCAGTTGGACTTCTGGTGAGCCCTGCCCCTTCTTCTTGCCTGGTACCTCTCTCCACCTCTCCCTTGGTCCAGCCACTCTGACCTTCCTTCAGTTCCCTTGTCTCCCATGTTTTGTCTTGCCCATCCCTAACACACACTCCCACACACCGCAGGGCCTTAGAGCATGTTACTCCTTTGCCTGGCACACTCTTTCCCTGGCCCATCCCTCTGGTATTTCTAGCCATGCCCAGAGGCACTGTGGTGGGGGATCTTGGGTGTTGGACTCTGGTGACCCATGAGTAGTTTCTGGGCCAGGGAACAATGTGGTTATCCAACTCTTGGCCTTTGTCTCTGGGTTAGCCATCATCAGGTTCCATCCTGGGACTTGGGGAATCCTAGCCTGTCTGGTAAGGCCCAGGTTAGACTCAGAGTGGGCTGGCTAGAGCCTTGTGTAAGAGCCAAGAAGCCAACCCTCAGAATTAGTGGGACTATCATAAGGTCCCATTTGGACCACAGCCAGGCTCCCACCCCAAGGCCTCCTTGCATCCGTGCACACCCCTGTCCCATGCATGGTGCCCCTGCAGGGGGCACTCACACCCCCAAACACGACAGAGCCCCACAGAGCTGCAGGGAGAATTCTGGGCGGGGCCTTCTGCTTGTTTGGTTCGGGTGATCTGAAAGATGAGGGTCCTCAAGCAGGGGACCTGCCCTTGGTTGTGACTGTTTGTCACTGCCCCATGCAGACGACAGACTTGGCCCTGACGCACGTGGTTACAGCCGGCCTCAGTGTCCCCTTTTCATCCCACATTGCCCTGTCGTTGCTGGTGCACACTGATCACGGGCTGCCCTTGGCTCCAGGCTTCCAGACAACAGCAGTTCAGGGCCCAGGCCGCCAGCCTAGTGTCCCCAGCCTGCTTTTCCTGATTTTCCAGCCTTGGAGCCATGGAGCGCATACATCCCAAAGCACAAATCACACATCCTTGGACAGAGCAGCTTCCCTGCCCACCACTGGGACAGAAGGCCAGGGGGGTGCCTGGCCATACCTTACATTTTCAAACACTGAATTGAGAAGAATAGTCTTGACAACAGAGGACACCTCCCGCCTTCTGAAAGGAGCATGTTGGCTTCCTGCTGGAATGACGGCACTGGCAGGGAGGACCCCAGGTGCCCAGGAAGTGGGCTGAGGGCTTTGGACACCTTTCCACACCTGAGGGACTGTCAGGTTGTCAGCAGGGACAAGGGAGCAGCCACAGGGTCCCCATCCTCCATGCACTGATGGTTTGTGTGCATATTACACATTATTATGTGTCATCTTTAAGCAGGTGTTCTGCTCACTGTGTGCTGCAGTAGGAGGGTCATTTCAAGGCTTCCATTCTCAGATGTAATTCTCAGCCTCGTTGAGACTGGGCTGAGTGACTGTTTAATCACTGCCCTCTTGGCAGAGGCTTTTCTAGGACATTCCCTGGTGCACCTCTCATCGGTGGCTGTCTGGTGAAGCAGGAAAGTTCCTCAGCCTCTCCAGTGATTCCTTCCCTCCCTCCTTCGGTCCACCAAACAGTGCTTACTGAACACCTACTGTGCACTAGGCACTGCTTTGTTCCCAGTGGGGTCCACGATGGACCCTCCTTGCCCACACTCTGGCTTGGGGTGGAGGCGACGGCAGCACACAAGATCATGTAGGTCACACATTAGCTGAGGGCTGCTATGGAGGAGGATGGGGGCAAGGTGACACTCACAGTGACAAGCACAGAGGGGCAGTGACTGCTTCTAGCTGTCACTGTCTGAGCACCAGGCTTGTGCTAGATGCTTTACTCTTCACAGATACCTGTGGCCAGTGAGGGACAGGCTCTGAGATGGGAGTGAGTTGCCAGAGGTCACATAACCTGGGAGAGGCAAGCAAGGCATGAAGGATGAGACCACTGTGAGAGTGGTGGGGCAGCACCAGGGTTTGAGCAAGGGAGAGAGGCAGCATTGGAGCCCCTGGCTGTCAGAGGCTGGTGGGGATAGGGAGCAGGTGTGGGAGACACCCCCACTGCCAGGAGAGACCAGAACCTCTGCCTACGGAGAGGACAGCCCACCAGGGGCCTGCTTCAGAGCAGGATTGCCAGGACTAGTGGTCAAGGCTTATGAGGGACGAGGGACTGTGAGGGGCATGAATGGCAGCTAGGAGGATCAAGTGCCATTTGCTGATGGTTTAACAGGTTGAGTTTCAGATGCTGGTCACACCCAGGAGTTGGGGATGGGGTCTTGGCTGTTGGGGTCTGTCTGCTTCAGGCCAGCCCAGGGCCTGTCATGGAGTTGATGGGTGGCATTAGAGGGGTGAATTCTGCATATGGCAGGATGGGAGGCTGTGTGGGTCTTTAGACAGGGACAGAGGTCAGGGGAAGGAGCAAGAGGGGTTCGTGTGAGCTGGGTGGGGCCAGGCATCACCCTGGGCTCACAGCCAGGGGCAGAAGCCTGAGCTTTGGGCTGCCCCTTGTGTGTGGAGGCCTGGCCCAAGCACCCAGCAAACTCACAGGGGCATCCTAGGGTGTACCCCTCCCTGCTACCAGGAAAGGTGGATGAAGATATGGAAGCCCTGACTCTCGGGGTTGGTGAAAGATTCTGCCTGGGGCTGTGGGGTCTCTAGGCCACTCTGCCTTGCCCTGGCCTCAGTGATTACGACTGCCCTTAGGAGCTGCTGTGACATCTCCTGCTCTCCCAGGTGGATCTCACCGCAGTGCCACATGCAGGCCCCAGCTCCCTGGCCTCAGCCCAAGCCCACCTCTACCTCCTTCTGTGGGAGTGAAGCCACCCCTGCCCACTCTGCTTGGGCACCTCATGGTGCTTCCACAGCCTGCCACCTCCACCTTGCTCTGGTCCCTGCCCATCTGCTGGCTCCGGGGCTGGCCCAGCAGAGTATTCTCAAGGGAAGGCCCTCCCTGTGATCAGCAATCACCCAGCTCCTGCGGGGGTGGCGAGAGTCAGGGAGGCACTCAGTTATCCTAGGGCTGGGCCAAGGCCTGGACACCCGTGTAAAGCAGGGCAAGGCTGAGCTCCATCAGTGCTCTCTGGGAGGAGAGCCCCATGGGCACCCCAGCAGGGTGATCTTATTGAATCCTAACTGGATGTGGCAGAAGTGAGTCCAGCATGGGGGCTGGGTAGGCAGAGGCCTCACACACACCCTCCTCTACCTCATGCACCTGGCTTCAGGTAGGCGGGCCAGGCAGCAGCAGGCATATGTGTATACCATGGTGTGGACACACCCTGCAGTGCCCCATGGAGGAGAGGGGGTTGGATGGATTGTCCCCAGCTCATTTTCCGAGGCCAGTCTCTGCTACTGTTTTCAGAAGAGCTCCCTTTCCTTGTCCAGCCTGAGGTGGGGCCGTGAGGAGGAGGCTCACACTTTTCTCTGTGTTTGGCAGGTGAAGGGCTGGATGCACAGTGGGAGCCAGAGGTGAGGGGCTGCAGGGAGCACACCAGCGACCAGCCCTCCAACCCTCCAGCCACTCAGCAGCATCGCCACAGCAACCAGCAACCAGACGGCCGTAGCCGAGGCAGACACAAGCAGACGGCTTCCCACCGTCCGCCGAGGACAGGGAATGACTACGGCAAATCAGGCCACTTTGCCGACTAGGGAGGTGGAGTGTCACTAGTGGGGAGGGGCGGCCACCGCCCACTGCACGGAGCGCCATGCCGGCTGGAGAAGAGGCGCTGGGGCAGGGGCTGCAGTGTGGCTCAGCCTCACCCCCCTGCTGGCACTGAGTGCCTCCAGGGCAGCTGGGCTCTCATCTGCCTGATCTCAGCATCCCCTGTGGCAAGAGGGAGAGGCACCCCGTCCCGTGCTCCTTGTCTGGGCCCGCTGCTGCCAGACCATGGGATGTCGGCAAAGCTCAGAGGAAAA
The DNA here is from genome assembly GCA_963573385.1 of Cacajao melanocephalus. Lineage (NCBI taxonomy): Eukaryota > Metazoa > Chordata > Mammalia > Primates > Pitheciidae > Cacajao > Cacajao melanocephalus. Next base: position 103,142 of record CAUYLG010000503.1, read on the forward strand.
AGAAGCAGCCCGGCGGTCCCGGAGAATTGACCGCCACCTGCGCTCGGAGAGCCAGCGGCAGCGCCGCGAGATCAAGCTGCTCCTGCTGGGCACTAGCAACTCAGGCAAGAGCACCATTGTCAAACAGATGAAGATCATCCACAGCGGCGGCTTCAACCTGGAGGCCTGCAAGGAGTATAAGCCCCTCATCATCTACAACGCCATCGACTCGCTGACCCGCATCATCCGGGCCCTGGCCGCCCTCAGGATCGACTTCCACAACCCCGACCGCGCCTACGACGCTGTGCAGCTCTTCGCACTGACGGGCCCCGCCGAGAGCAAGGGCGAGATCACACCCGAGCTGCTGGGCGTCATGCGGAGGCTCTGGGCAGACCCAGGCGCACAGGCCTGCTTCAGCCGCTCCAGCGAGTACCACCTGGAGGACAACGCAGCCTACTACCTGAACGACCTGGAGCGCATCGCCGCAGCCGACTACATCCCCACTGTCGAGGACATCCTGCGCTCCCGGGACATGACCACGGGCATCGTGGAGAACAAGTTCACCTTCAAGGAGCTCACCTTCAAGATGGTGGACGTGGGTGGGCAGAGGTCAGAGCGCAAAAAGTGGATCCACTGCTTCGAGGGCGTCACGGCCATTATCTTCTGTGTGGAGCTCAGCGGCTATGACCTGAAACTCTATGAGGATAACCAGACAGTAAGTAGGGCCTGGGGTTTTCCTCTGCTTGTTCCTGCTGTCATGGGTTCCCGGAAGCAAGAGGACTCGCGGGGTCTGGGAGAGTCTGCAGCCAGGAAGGGCACCAGGCACAGGCCCAGCCCTGCTGCACGATAACTGAGGTGGCTCCAGCAAGGTGGGCAAAGAGGGAACAGTGTGTGGCGTACAGGTGTCACGTCCCATGCCTGAAGTACTCAGGTGTGCAGGCCGCAGGGCAAGAGAGTATGAGGCTCCGCCAGGCATCTGGGGTCAGTCCATCTGATAGTTTGGCAAATCCGTGAAGCTCCTGCCAGCACCAGTCTCCTTTTAGCATGTAGGTCCGGGAACAACAGCCACCCCTACAACCCCATCTTGAGCCTGACTGTCTGGCAGAGATGGGGTTAAGAGCTGTTTAGAAGGTAGAATCCCAGGTCCTGGTGAAGAGGGGACAACAGGTATTGGGATTCTTTCATAGTGGCATGGGCGCAGCCCAAGGGAGACCTGGGCCCAGTGCCAGGCGGTGCGGGCTTGAGAGTGGAGTTGCTAGAGAGGGTGGGGAGCCGGGCAGAGCAGGCGGGCAGTGTGCACAGGCCCAGCCAAGACAAGGGGGTCCAGCACATGAGGAGGGGCCGCATCCAGGAGTGTCAGCGGTGGGGGCCGTGGCAGACAATGGAGGGGCTGTCTTGCTCAGCAGGAAGCCCTGCGCACAGATTTCAAGTCTGCCCTTAAGAGGAGAGAGAGGCCTTTGACCCTGGGGATGGGGGAGTGGGGGCAAACAAGGAGTCGTGAAGTTGTAGGTGCCCTGGAGCTGGCTTGGGGAGGGTGATACTGGGAGAAGAGGGCCCTGCCTCCCCACTTGGGAGCACTGGCCTCCGAGGTCACTCCTTCCTGCACCCAGTCCTAAGGCAAGCTTCAGAGGTCTTTGGGTTCAGCCTAGAGCAACAATGGTTCTAGCTTTGGACCTGTGTCCCAGCCAGGGAACCTGGACAGCTTCATGCTGTGGCCACAGTGCTAGGAGCCTGAGTGTTCTAGCAGAGAGGCTCTTTGGCTTTCATCAGGCAGCTAGGGAGGCAGCCTTGTCTCCCTCCCCTTCTCACATCAGGGGTCTCCCTGGAACTGTGCCTAGGTGTTGATGGTGCGTCTAGGGGGAACGAATGACGAGCAGGCTGCAGGCAGGCGTGTGCACAGGCGGCTGCATCCACCCTGCTCCCAGTATGTATATCTATATAATCTCTGGGGTTCTGGCCCATTATCCTGTGGCTGCCCCTAGTTCTGCCCCACGTGTGATTCTGGGCAAAGGGGACATCGCAGCAGACGAGTGAGGTCAGGCTCCCTTGATGAGGCATGGCTGTAGACAGAGGGCTTGGGGCTGACAAGCTGCAAGGCAAAGTGAGGTGCTCAGGCTGGACCCCTGGGACGGTGCCATGGTGGGTCTGCTGGCGACCCTGCAGCTGCTGGTCACATGGCCTTGCACCACTGGCCCTCTGAACTTCTGTCCACTTCCGCTGTGTGCTGAGGCTGCTGACATCTCGTTGCTTTGAGGCCTCCTGACTTGGATCTGGTGGCCGCCTCATCCATCAACTCAGTGGCAGGTATGGCAAATTCCCCAGGTGCAGGCCTGGCTCCCAGATGCATCCTTTGACAGGCCATGCCCACAGATATGCTGGACCCAGGAGGCAGGATACCTGGGCCTTGAGTTGGTTCCATGTTTCATGGAGGGCTTTGGCTGTCACCTTTCCGTTCTGAACTTGTCAGTGAGGAGATGGCCCTCACAGATGGGCCGAAGGCTAGGCCTTTGCCTGCCCACAGCCCTCTCGGCTCTGCCTGGCCCGTGCCTACCACCTTGCTGCCTCTCTCTCCTCTCCTCCTGCTCCAGCCACGGTCAGCTTGTTTTGCTCCAGCAATATTGCTCTGTCCAGCCTTAAGCTTATAACCATCCTGATCCCTCCTTCTCATCCCCCTGCCCTTATCCTTTAGGTCTCATCCCAAGTGATGCCTCCTGGGAGGCCTTTTCTGACCTAGCCTGGCAGCTGCACCCCGTTCCATCAAGTGATGTGTGAACAAGCTCCTCAGGGCAGGCCCTAGAAGTGCCGGGTGGCCCCTGTGGGGCCTCACGTCTCTCGCCTTCCCTCTCCTGGGCCTGTCCCTGGGGAGAGCCACAGTGGGCAGCCATGGGCAGGGACAGCAGCCACTGGCCTGGCCTCAGGGATCTCTCTGAGGTTCCAGTTATTCAGGGTGTTTTCTGAAGGGAGGGGCTAGCAGCCAGGCTGGCACACCCACCACCATCACCCTGGTTTCTGCAGGCCTGGGGAAGTGGTTGTACACCAGAAAAGGAAATTCTTGATGAGAAACCCAAGCGAGGCTGGAAATTCACTGGATTCCAAATGATTCTGACCTTTCATGCTCTACCAGTAATGTCTGGAGATGGAGAAAAAACAGGCTGCTGAGGAAAGACAATCCCCTCCCGTGATTCCCCCCGCTGGCTGGGCTGGCCCCCAGGGTGGTGCTAACAGTGAGGACAGCTCTCCTCCAGCCAGGCCAGGGCCAGGGCAGGGCTGGCACAGCGGCTAGCACAGGGCTGCCACTCTCTGCCGTCTCCTTTTGGAATGTGCTGAATTGTCCTCCCTGGGCCCTGTCAAAGGCAAGGCAGCCAAGAACAGGCCATGCTCATTTTCACAAAAGCCAAATGAACCTTGGGGCCCAGTGCCAGGGCTCTGGACACAGCTCCTCATAGCTCTCCTTCCATGCTTAGCTCCCAAGGCCTCATCTTCCTGATGCTGGCAGTGCCTCCCCGCCCCCACGCCTGGCGAAGGAGCCACAGCCCCCCGGCCCACCCGCTGGCTTCTGCGTCAGCACGTTGCCAAGGAGAACGTCAGCATCTCTGGGCTCCCGGGTGTGAGGGCTGCAGTGAGTGCAGGGCAGCACCTCAGAGCAGGGAAGGCAGATTTCGGGGTGCCTATGAAGCATGGCAGTGAGCCATACAGGGAGCCACGCCCCCTCCGTGGCCATGGTTCCCACCCTCATCCAGAGGAAATGGCGGACCCTTGTCATGCCCAGGGCCGAGCCTTGCAGGTGTGGCAGGTACTCCAGCGCCTCCAAGCCCACCACCCAGCTGGGGCTTCCTCAGGCAGCACAGGAGGCCTGAACACAGCTCAGCAACGCAAAGGGGTTTTTCTGGCGCATCTGTCCCCTGAATGATCTTATGGGACAGCAGCACCTGTTATTTTTGTCACAGATCGAGGCACTGAGGCTCAAGCACACAACTGGCACTGACAGGCCCCTACCGCCCAAGTCCACGAAGACAGCTCCTGAGAGGCCATGTGTCACAGGACCCACCATGGTCCCCTCACTTGGCCAGGGCCGTGGCAGGGGTTCTGCCCCTCCTCTTTAGTACCTTCACACAAGGGTCAGTCAACAAAGATGGTCACCTTGCTGCCCTAGGGAAAGGCAAAGTGGAGAAGCTGGCACCTACCAGCCATGCGGAGGGGCAGACACAGGTGGCTGTGACCAGCAGAGCCTGGGTCTTCACTCAGCCCCACTGGAGGCACCTGGGTTGAGGGAATAGGTGGGCACTTGCTGCCCAACCACTGCCCTTGCAGATCAGCTAATGGACTCTGCCAGCTGCCTAATGGTATGGGATCCTTCAGAAGGCACAGATTAAAAGTCTGGTTGTAAAGTGTCAAATGTCCTCATGTGGAAACCCACAGGGAGCTCTGCCTATTTCCCGATGGAGCTGTCAGCATTCCCAGCCCTGCGGCGGATCTGCTGTGCGCCTGTGATGGGCCTGCTGTGCGGGCGCAAGGCTCAGGTGGGGGCCGGGTGTGAGGGTGAGCCCAACTCTCCCAGCAGCACAGGGAACTGGGAGACAAGGAGGAGGCAGTCGCACCAGCGCAGCCACAGCTTCAATTCTACAAACCTCATGCTGCCAGGGATACCTGCCCTGTCGTTCTAGAGCTGACAGGCAGCAGTTCCCAGCACTGTCCCCATTGTGCTTTCATCTAGGATTCACGGTGGTCACTTGGGCCCCACAGGCAGGCTGGGTCACAGCAAGGTGCACCATGGGAGGCCTGGTGTCTCTGCCACTTATCTGAGAGACAGCTGGTCAACATGTTATCAGTGAGGATGCCCAGGGGACAGGGGATGTAAGAACATGCCTTTTGTGGGGCAAGTTCTGCATGTGCTTCAGCAGCCAGCCTCCAGGCGGGTGGCCTCTGCCTAGCCCTGGATAATGGTCCCTTGTCCTGTGGCCATTGGCTTCCTACAGGAACCCCTCCCTATACCAGGACAGGTCAGCAGCCCCAGCACACCATGAGGGTAGGTCCACACCCACCCCCATGGCCTGTGCTATGAGCAGAGGGCCTGGCACACAGTGGGTGCTCTGCAGACTTTGTGGAGCAGGCAGGAGACGGTAGGCTTGGGAAGAGCTGGAGCTCCAGGGCCCTGGCTTCTGGATGCAGAGCAGCTGGGACACTCAGCCCTTCCCGAGGAGACCCGATGGGTGCTGGTCCATAACAGGAGTGTGTGCAGTGCCCTGAGGAGGGGCTGCCAAGGCCGTCCTGTGAACACAGCATGTTCCTGCTACCCTAGCATTATGAATTATCATTTAGCCCAAAAAGGGAGCTTGTTTTAGTGCCTTAAAAAATGGAGTTTTAACATTAGTGCCATAAAATGGCATGTTGTGGGTGAAACAAGGTATTTGCCGTAAGACAGGCTTGCACCTATTGTTGACAGAGCTGGTTATATTTGTCCAAAGAGGGAATTACAAATGGGCAATAGCCAGATACCCTCTCCCCACCATACCAGGGCTTAGAGTTAGAAGGGACCTTACGTATCCTTTAGTGTTCTTAACCAGCCAGCTTTGCAGATGAGGAAACTGAGGCTCAGAGAGGTTCCATCACATACCCCAGGGCTGAAACTCTGGCTCTCAGGGAGGGTACCAGCACTGGCCCCTGGGAATTCCAGCAGCCTCCTCTTCACCCTTCTGGTCCCACATCCTGTGGGTGCTGGGGTGCTCCAGGAAGGGCCTTGGGGGTAGACTGGGTTCCACCCTGGGGGCTGCTGTGTAGCCAGCCTCCCCTCAGGAGAGTGGAGGGCAGTGACACCTGGGCTCGGGAGAGGTGAGTGGCTGTAAAGGTTGGGACTTCCCTCCTCCTCTTGTCTCCTGGCCCAGTCAGTGGCAGGACCATAGGGAGCCCTAGCAGAACATGGCCTCACTCTGCCTCTTGTCCCTGACCTGGTCAAGGGCATAGCTCCAAGCCAGAAGGCCTGCCGCCCTTTTCCTGACACACACAGGTCTCCCAAGCGGCTCCTTCTGATCTTGCAATGTGCTGGCCACATGCAGTTTGTCTGCAGCATCCTCAGGTTATCGTGACCCTGGAATAGCAGAGACCTCCTGACCAGAGCCAGAGGCAGGGCCGGGCTGGCACACTGGGCTCCCAAGGACCAGACGGCCCCTGTGGCAGTGCACCTTGAGAGGCTCCACAGAGGTGGGAGACAGAAGACCAAGCCCACAGCAGTGCCCTAATGGCACCTCCCCATGGCAGGCATGGAATTGAGAGCAGGGCTCAGCTGGCCACACGATCTCCCCGGCCAGCATCCCCCTCTAAGCGTGACCTGGTTTCCTCTCTATGGCCTGTTATCCTTCCCCAGCACTGGAATGACGGGGCCAGCCTCAAGAGGGCCAGGCACACACACCCATAGCTGGACCACCGATGGCCTAGAGGCCCCGCTAACATTTGTGAACAGCTCCTGCCATCCGCTCAGCACTGACTCCCCCTATCCAGGTTCCCTTGCCTCATTGTCCGGCACTCATCTTAGCCTTAATGGGGGCTATGGCCACCTCAGTAGGCCTTGAGCCGCTCTGAGCCTGTGGCCAGTACTCAGTGAATGATGGGTATCTGCTCAACTAGGGTCCTGGGCTTTATGCATGACCTCATGGGGTGCTGGCTTAGGCCCAAGATGGGAGAGGGATGAGCAGGGAGGAGTGAAGAGGGCAGCAGGTCCTGGCACCTGTGTGAGGCCCTTGCCAGCACTTCAGTCCTTGGGTTAGCTCCTTCCTTCCACTGCTCCCAGGGAGGATGCAGCCACGAGGCCCCTGTCAACAGCAGGTCCTGTCACACTAGGAGCCTCCAAGGGTGGGGCCATTTCTTAGCCAGCCTTGTGCAGTGGCTCATTGCCCTGGGGAGGTCCTTGGTCAGAGGCCAGCTGCAAGGCAAGAAGAGGCAGGGCCCTGGCTCTAGCCTCATCTGCTTGGGCTGCCCCCACACCTGCCCTGCTTGCTTACATGGCCTTTTCCTTTGGCCCCCAACTCATCCTCGTAAACCTGGTGGCTCTGTCGTTCAGTGCATCAGCATCCCTCCAAGATGGTTACCTCCTGCCATCTCACTAGAGGCCGTTCCCAGGGCACAAGCTGTCACTGAACACAGCAGGGCAGCAGCCAGGACACCAGCCCCATCACTCCATCTCTTCCACCATGATGACACTGCCAGGTGCCTTGGTAGAACCTACATGGGGATGTCCCTGATGTTCCTCAGATCTCTCAGGAAAGTGATCCTGCCACAACAGGAGGTCAGCCAGCCTGGGCTCTGCCGGGGCTTCCTTTATGGGCAGGCAGGGGTCAGTCTCTTGCCCTAGTGCTGATAAGCCTGGAGGGAGGAGGGAGGAGAGCAAGTGAGCTCTCAGCACCGTGCAGGGAAGGGCTGCCCCCTGCAGAGGAGAGTGCTGAGACCCAGGGCTAGTGGTGGCAGAGCCTCCCTCTGTGCATGCCAGGGCAGTGAGGGGCTGGAGCTGGCCCATACTGGCTCATAAGAGCTAATTTTTCAGTTTTTAGGATGTCTGTGAGGTGTTTGACATCACAGTTGTGGTTTCAAATAAGCCAGGTGGGAGTAATAATAGCCCAGGAATTGGCAAATGCCATACAAAACAGTTATTTTCCTCCCCAGCCCCGCCTGCGTGCCAGTTGTTAGACCTTTACTGGAACACCACAGCCAGTGACTCCCAAGCCCGGCAGGGAGTCTCCAGCCAGTCTGTCACTGGTGTATGGCAGGATTGATCTGCTGCTGCCATCTTACTGAAGAGTCGGACAGTGTCCTTGCCTCTCAATCCCCCGTGACTCACAGCTCTGACCCTGTGGCCACATGGGTTGTGTCTGTTCGTGTTTACCCCACTGGAGAAAGGGAATTTGCCAGAGCGGCAACTCACTTGTCCTGCCCTCCCTCCCGCTCTTCCTTGGTAGATTTAAGAGAACCCTACTCCACAGAGAGCAACCTTGGATTGGCTAACATGAGACCACCTGCTCAAGCTGGGGGTCATCCAATGTTCTCCATCTGAGAGAACAAGCCCTGTGACATCTATGCAGGAAGCAGTTCTTGTACACCTAGTATGTGTGTGCCCTGGGCCTGACAAACTCAGTCTGCCAACAGAGGCAGTCCTATCCCTTCCTCCCCAAAGGTCAGCTGGGGATGGCATCAAGCAGCCCCTGGAGGACCTGTGTAGTCAGGGCCGGCCTCAGGCTGGCTTCCCCAGTACCCACTAATGCTGGCCGCATGCTCCCTGTGATTGGCCCTGAGCCTGCCCTAGGAAATAGTTGTCCAGGTCCAGAGAAGCCAGGGGGGCCTCCTTGTCTCCAAAGACCAACTTTGCAGGAGAGAAGGGGGCCTGTACATTGGGAGCAGGGCCTGGGCAGATTGGGATGAACGTGGGGATGGTGATCTGATCTGGACCTTGCAGAATTCAGTCAAGGCTGTGGGGAGCAGTGGGGACAGCCAACAAAGGCAGAACTGAGGGGGCTGTGGGGGGGTTGTGGGGAGCATAGTGCCCTGTGGCAGGGGCGATGGAGGACCAAGCGGCATAAGGTCCAAGTGGGCGGGGCAAGGTCCCAGGTGCAGTGTCCAGTCCTCAGTGTGGCCCCGGGTGGGTGTTGCTGCCTGAGCGCCCTGTGATGATGGAGCCAAGGTTCAGCCTCTGGTCCGTGTCCCTCCCTGCTCTGCCTTGTGATCAGGCTGGAGGCTCACAATGATGCCTTCTCTGAACTGTTCTAAGACCTTCAGGGCAGAGCTGCTTCCCACCCCACATCCCCTCAACCTGCATCCGCTAGGCCTGCCCAGGCCAACGGGTAATTAATTTCCTGAGCGCATTAGCTCTGCTCAGTACACACACAGGAGAACAGCTCTGGGTTTTAAGACACAGATTATTATTGTTTTAAGGGATTTGTATAATCCAAGAACTGAAAAACAATTTTCCATTATCTAGAACAGACTCCAAGGTGGAGGCCGAGAGTGCTGGGGGCCTTGCTGACTTGGGGTCCCCAGTAACCAGTATAGATGGGTGGATCTGCCACTCAGGGGAGTCCTGTGACCGGCCCTGAATAACACAAGAGCACAGTGAGGACGGGGTCTGGCAGCGAGGCTCTGGGCCGAGGACGGGGAGCAGCAGCAAGGCTCTGGGCGGAGGACGGGGCACGGCAGCGAGGCTCTGGGCCGAGGACGGGGTCTGGCAGCGAGGCTCTGGGCCGAGGACGGGGAGCGGCAGCGAGGCTCTGGGCCGAGGACGGGGTCTGGCAGCGAGGCTCTGGGCCGAGGATGGGGTCTGGCAGCGAGGCTCTGGGCCAAGGATGGGGCACAGAGCGAGGCTCTGTGCCAACCAGATGCATAGCCCTCTTCACCTGAGGCCCCACAGGCTCAGTCTAGTTTCTAGAGGGACTGGAATGACAGCTAGGGGGCATGGCCCTGGGCATCTCAGCGGGGACACCCGGTGTTGGCCAGGTCAGAGTGAAAGGTGCCCCTTCTCCCTACACAGTTTCCGTCTGGACAGTGGACAAGCTGAGGCCAGCCCAGGAGCCTGGCTGCAGCTCGCCCTAATCCCTGCTTCATCACACCTCGTGGTAGACATGCCCTCAGCTCATGTACTTTCTCTAATTTCATTAATAATGAAACCAGAGTCAGCTGGGGGCCCTGGGCCTTGTGTCCTAAGGTCCCCAGCTCAGGTGGGCCAGGGCCAAGGCCACAGCCCCGCACACCTTTTCCTCGCCTGTGGCAACCACGGGAGAAGCACAGCACCATCCTGACCAAGGGGCCCTGGAGCCTCCAGGGCAGCTTGGCCCAGCTAGAGAAGTGACTATGGGCAAGTCCCTGCCCCACAGGGCCACCCAGCTCAAGCAGTAACAATCTAAATATGTTTTTTTAAAGGATGAATATTTTTGAAAACCATCTTTTTAGCCACAGACAGAGGTTCCCCACTGGGATCTCTCCCCCTTCTCCCAGTTTCTCATATCCCTCCCAGGAAACAGCCTGAGCCTGCTGCAGAAGGGCTCACAAGCCCTGACGCCTACAGGTATGGGTCTGAGGCTACAGTGCCAGTGGCCAGGAGTGCAGAGTGCGTCCACCTAGCCGAACAAAGCAAAGGCGAACCAGGCAAGGGTGTCAGGCTTGGGTTTCTGGGCATCTTCTGGAGCTGAAACTAGGAGGGGTTTCCCACATTGTGGCTTCTTCCCATGGTGATGGCATGCAAGCCCCTGGCCAGGCCTGTGTCTGTGTTGACAGCTTCCAGTCCACAACACACCTGGGTCTTGCTATTTGTTAATTTCCCTTCAGCGACTGACACCGGCTGGTGGGAAGGGAGGGGGGCAGTTTACTTAAAAGCAGCAAGCTTTAACACAAAAACAAATAGGAAACAGTTATCAGCTGAAACAGAAATGGATGGGGCCTTTGGAAGAAGCCAGTCCTCCCAGTTGGGCAGGAGAGTATATGGGGTCAAGGTGAGAGCAGGTGGGACCCAGGTGCTGAGGATGCCCATGGCCTTCCTTTCTGGGTCTGGGTGTGAAACCAGGGAGCAGGACACAGGAGCTCCAGGCCCTTTCAGAGCAAGTGCTGCCAACATCTTGGAATTTTCCTTCCCAGGACTGGGAGTCTTTGAGCATTGTTACATCTCCAGCTCTAGTCCTGTGATACCTGCCACATATCACACTTACCCTGAGGCTCTGCCTCCTCAGCGACTTTGACCAACACCTGTGGGAATAGGGAGGGTCTCATTTGGACCTAAGACCCTGCAAGTCACTGATGGTTTGGAACTGGTGAGAACAAAAAGGCAAAACAGAGTGACATGAGGATGAGGCGGGTGGTGCCTTGGGCCTGTGCTGGGGAACAGCACCCCCCCCACCTGCAGGGCTGGACAGGGGCACCAACATCCTGGAGGCTGCACACAGACTTCTGGGAGAGCCCTGCTCACTGGCTGAAGCCCAGCTGAGGCACGAGAAAGTGCTCTGGGTACAGCACCGTCTCCAACTCACACTGGGCCCTGGCACTACGGGTGGGGCACTGGCCTGGCTGTGGCCATCTAGACTGCCCAGGTAGAGACTGGCCCAGCAGCACAGCTCCAGGGCTCCCGTCCCTCCCCTGGCTATTGAGGAGTTAGGGCAGTTCTGGAAGTACTCTGAACCTCAGGCTGTGGGATAGCATGTGTGTGCTGGCTGACAGCAGAATCGTGGAAAGGGAAGGGCCGGAGATGTGAGCAGTTGTCAGAGCCTGGCCCAGGGTGTGCTGCTGCACGGTGTGCACAACCTCTAAGCCTCCCAGGCCAAAGGGGGTCCCCACCACACAGACGAGGAAACTCAGGTTTCAGTAAAAGTTGTCCCTGTGGCAAAGTGGGGGGCCTTCCCACCTGGAGGTCCCACCACTGCCCAGGAGGATGGGCTAGGCTGGGAAGCAGCCCTGTGCTGGGGAACAGCGGCCACCCCCCTTGCCATTACTGCGGGTCACCCCACCCCCTCACGCTGCACACATAGGGAAACCAGGGAGGGCAGACAGGACTGCCCAGGCAAGGTGGCAAGGCTGAACTGCAGGAGGTGGGGAGCGGCTCGCTCCGCTGTTTCTGGCAGGTTCAGAGCCAGGGCTTTTCAGGCCATTAGAGTCTGAGCTAGGACTTCAGCGGCAGCCTGTTATCTTGTTTAAACAGCCCTTGCTGTTTGAAGTGGCAGGCTTGGCTGGTGCTGTTACTATGTGCATTACAATTGTCACCGGGCATAGTTGCAGGGAGGAGGGGGCCACCGGCAAGCAGAGGATCTGACTTCTGGACTGGGCCGGAACACATCCCTGCCCCGGCCACCACCTCAGAGGAGCCCCATCTGTCGCTGGCCTGGGACCTACAGGCCTGAGTACTCTCTAAAATGGGCCCCTCCCAAGCTGCCCGTGCTCTCCTGAGCAGCCCTGTGGGGGTGGGCAGGGGCGGTGGCCTTTCTCATCCCCGGAGAAAAGTTGTGGGCCTTATGAAAACCCAGGGCCTGAGTGTCTGAGGGCAAGAGTTGCGGCCACCCCAGGTTCTCAATCTTCCCGTGCCACTTGATAGTCTCCACTTCAGCCAGGTGAGTCCTGGAGGTGGAGGTTGGCGCAGCAGCACTTGGGGGCCTCTGTCTGCAGGTGGCAGCAGCTGGGGTATGGGGAGCAGGGGCAGGGGCAGGGCCCCCAGCACAGTGTTCCAGCAAGAAGCACAGGACCCCACCAAGGGAACACAACAGTGACGTCGGGTCCTGGGGCGTCTGCACGCAGAAGCCCAGGGGTTTGGCCACAGGGTGCAAAAATAAAACCCACAGTTTCATTACCCAGAATATAGATCAGATAGTTCCTGATCGTTTTAAAGCCAGAAGAGCACCTACTTCTCAAATGCCTTTTCAGTCTGTTCTGCCAGATTGACCCGTTAACCGACGAAGCCACAGTGAGGAAGGCTATAGACCAGCTGTCACTGGAGGGCCAGCCCAGGGCAGGGCCTGCTGTGGGGGAGGGAGGCCCAGCCCCAGGCCCTTCAGAGCCTCCTATGAGTGCCTGTCACCCACCCCTGCCATACCCTAGGCATCCCCAGAAGCAGTGGGGCCGGCTGTGAGGCCTGTGCTCCCCACCCAGACCCAGCCCATCTGCGGGCCAGGAGCAGGTACACCTGTGCTGAAGAGTGGGGCCAGGGGCACACAGGGCTGGGGAGCAGCCAAGCAGTCCCAACCCCTGCCCTTATGCACAGCTGCCACGCCGAACACCTGCAGCATGCGCCATCTGGCCCTGCCTGCCATCCACCCCACGCTGGGCAGAGCTGGGGAGAGCAGTCCCCAAGCAGGCAGCACTGTGCTCAGAGGCAGACCACGGACAATGAGAACAGGGGCCAATGGTGCTAAAAGCTGTGCAGCAAATTAAAAGGGTTGGGGTTGTGACTAGGGGTTACTTCAGGTGAAGGAATCTGGTAGCTGACCAGCCACACAAACCCAGAAAAGCAGCCAGTGCAGGATAGCACAGCAAAGGCCTCAAGGCAAGGGGGATGGGACCGAGAGTCAAGAGGTGAGCCAGAGAGGGGCCTGGATCACACAGCCTTCCTTGGAAGGCACTGGAGGGTTTGCACAGGAAGCAGCCCCAGAGCAGAAGCAGGTAGACAGATGCTGAGGAGGCATGACTGTGGTGAAATGGGAAGGAGAATGTCCAGGAGGTACCCTCATGAGGCAGAACTCAGAGCCACAGCCCAAAACTAGGCCCTCTGCATGCTGTGTACTAGGACTCCAGCTTCCTGCCTGGTAGACAGTGTCATGGCCTGGGCCCCTTCTCCCTGGCAGGAGTCAGCTCCACCTGCCCCAAGTGTTAGCATCCTCTGCCTGCTGGAGAGGTAGTGTCCTCTTTGGGGACTCAGTACTCCAAAGTCAGGATTTCACAGTGCTCTTCTCATCCCTCGGGGCAGGAGAGTGCTCTGCATGCTGCAGGAGTTCAGGAATTGTCTGGGAGTGGCCAGCGGTCCAGAGTAAAGGTGCTAGGAAGACACAGAGGCTGCCAGGGGAGACCGGGCCTGAAGCTCAGCTCCATATCTGGTGTGTCCTCTTAGGAAGAGCAGTGTCTTCATGAGGCCTGGGTGGGAGACACTGGGCTCCAGCCTCCTTGGAAGGCCTGTTGACCACATTTCTCTTGTGACTCACTTCACTGTCACCCAGAATAACTACTGTCTCATGGCTGCCAGGACCCGAGCCTCGGGGTAAGGTAGAGTTCAAGGAGAACCAAGGCAGCCCAAGTGGGCCTGGCAGCAGAGCCGAGGGCAGCCCCACCAGAGCCACAGAGCTGGCCTTGCTGACACCCAGAGGCCAGGGTGGGCCTGCCCTCCCAAGCCCCAAGCTCTGCTCATACCCTCAGGATTGCACCCTGCCTTTGAGGGATCAGTTGCTGCTCCTCTCAGGCCTTTTTTGGGGGTCCTCAATCTGAAGCGAGCCTGGGAGAAGGGGAGTTGGGCAGAAGAGGGGCAGATGCTGAGCCAGGTGGGGGTCTCAAGACCAAGGGGACCCCAGAGCACAGGTACCCAGGGCCTGCACTTGGGAAGCCTGTGGCTGGGCCAGGAGACACAAGAATGAGGCGGTGTGGAGTTGAGAGCCGTGGAGTGGCAGGGAATGGGTGCCAGGAGCTGAGGTGTTCACGCTGGGACAGAGCCCTCTGTGCAAGCAGGGCTGAGCCTGTCTCCCTCAGCATCTCAGGTGCTCACGGAACCACGGGGGCAGCAAGGCACTGAAGGCCAGGCTTGAGGAGTGGATACAGCTGCCCCAGCCCTGGCAGCTGTGGGAGGGTGGCTTCCCTGTGAGAGAAGGCTCAGAGCACAGGCAGGCCTTCTGCACCTGGGAGGCAGGACCCAGCAGTTAAGCAGGCACCAGCACCCCCCGCCACACCCCACCTCCCAGGTCCTGAGCCTGGTTGTCAGCACCATGTGCCCTGTGCTGTCCCCGCAGACTGGCTCCAGGGGCAGGCAGGAGCTCACTGAGTCATTAGCCGTCGTTAATCTAATTCTCCAATCTGTCAAGGTAGCATTGAGGTTTGCGGGAGGAAGAGGGAAGAGCTAACCAGATTGGACTGGAAGTGACCCTGGTCATCCAGCTTTGTCCCCAGACACCTCCCCATTTCCTGAGGCCAGTAGCAGCAGGAGGATGACCAGGCCTGATAGATGGTTCGGGCTGTCTGGTACTCTCCTGGGGGAAAGGGTAGTGGACCGGGCAGAGGGGCCAGGTAACCCCTCTGAGACCCACTTTCCACATCTAGAATGGAAATGTTTCCAGCCTCATGAGCCCAGGAGCACCTCACAGCCACTTCTCAGAGATGAACAGAACTGGAGGGCATCACGGCAGCCCCCACACAAGAGGAAGTCTAGGCTGACAAGGCCACAGAGTGACAAGGGCGAGCCACATTCTGGAGCCTTTCCTCCAGTGCCCCTTCAGTAACAAGGATGCCTCCCCTCCCACCAGGAAGCCCACCCCACCCATGGTGCTCCAGCCAGGAACAGGTCACCAGAGGTCCTCCCCTCTCCCCTGCCCACTGCCCTGTCTCTCAGGGCACAGCAAGCCACATCCTAGAAGAGACAGAGTGAGAACAGGGTACCCTCACTCCCAGAGACCCTCTCCCACCACCTGAGCAGATGGACAGTGGACAGTGTTCATCTCGCCAGCCAGGCTGTGTGCCCCTGTGGGGGGGACACCTGCCGCAGCTCAAGGGTCAGCAGCTTCCTCCGCCACTGTTCTGTGCTGTGGTGTGAGACTCTGAGGGTGAAGGTGTCCGCCCTGGTTGTCATGGAAACAGCAGTGCATCTACAGAGAGTTCATGCTAAGCTCAGCAGAGGGAGGGAGCAGCTGGCCTGGAAGTCAGCTATTGCCATTGACTCCTGAGAGCTTAGTGTTGGGAAGGACCCACGGGCCCACCACGCTCCTGAGGCTGCAAGCACACGGCGCAACTCAGGCCCTCCTGCCCACCATCTTTCTTTGGGCAGCTGCACCATGGCCGTGTCTGTCCTCTTGTCCATTTGGGGCCAGCGGCAATTCCATCTAGGTACTGGGTGAACCAAGCACAGGGGCACTGCCTCAGAGCCACTTCGAATGAGGGGACAGGATAGCATCAGGCTTCCAGCAGGGGACTGTCAGTCGCTAGAGAGGCCTGTGAGCCATCCCTGTGAGCATGAGCAGAGATGACTCATGCCTCCTCCACCTGCTCTCACGCTGATCCTCTGCCTGGGAGTGGCCTCACTGTCTGCCTGGTTTTTGTCTGTCTGCCCCTCTGTCTCCCACTCCCATCACCCGTCATGGATCCTAAGCTCCTTGAGGACAGGGAAGGTGGAGAGCGGCAGAGCCAGAGACGCTGTCCTGTGACATGGCTGGCTGTCCACTGAGCAGGGCGTGTGGCCACCAATCTCCCAGCCCAGGCCAGGGGAGAGAGGCAAGCACACTGGACTCGGTTCCACCTAGCATCAAAGAGAGGCCCAGAAAAGTCTGGAGTGCTTAGGGCAGGGCCCATCTGCATAGGATGTGTTGGGGCCTGGAAACGGAGACATCAAGACAGGCTTCTCTGAGGTCAATGGTGATGCCAGTGAGGTGAGGCTCAGGCCAGTGCCAGCTGCACCAGAGACACCAAAGCACTCCAGGGTCCCCCAAGGTTACTTTAGTAGAACCATCTTGGACAAACAGCTTATTTTACTGAGGCAGAAGCTGTGGCCCAGAGGAAGACGTGGCATGCCCAGGGTCTCACTGCAGTTTGGTGGTAGAATTAGATTCTAGAACACAGGATAGCCGGTACCTCCCAGGCCCCTTCCTCAGGGAGCCAGCAGGGCCATGGGCAAGCAGCCAGGCTCCACAGGGTACCCAGGTGCCCAATAGAAGCCCCTTTGGACTTAACCCTGTTTGTGACAGCGCTGGTCCCTGACAGTCCTCAGATCCCAGGGCAGTGGACAGTGGGCCGTCTGAAACCCAAGTGTTCCTTGTTTCGAAACCAAAGGCATCTGATCACAGAGCATGTCCCTAGGAGCATGTCCTGAGAAGCCAGAGAGCCCGGTGCCCAGGTTCCCATCCTTAGACCAGTCCTCCTTCCCTTGCAGCCTTAGTCTCATCCACAGCAAGACTGGACCCTTGGGAGTAACCAGGAAAGGACAGGCACTGCTCCTGGCATTCGTGCAGGGACCAGGAGGGCCAGAACACAGGCACCCTCAGCCTCCTGCCTTCACCCCACAGTCCAAAGGAGGGCTTTCTGAACCCCCAGGTCTCACTTCTCTCCCACCACCAAGAAAGAGGCTTCCAGCTGCATTTCTGGTTTCTGAGGGGCCCTTCTGCTTCCCCAACTGCCACAGCCTCAGGCCCTGCCTGGGGGTCTCTAGAGGAAGCAGAAGAGGCATCCTTCACCCACCCTTCCCCCAAGCACACCAGGATCTAGGGCCTAGTGCTCACCAGGCCGTTTGCTCTTTGCCTCCCAAGACCCTGGGAGGTCCAGGGACCTGGTCATTGGCAATGCCTTCAGCCAGGTACATGACTGAAGAGGTGCGGGGAGTATGCCAGGGTGCAGCCAGGAGGCTGGATGACCACAACCAGGAGTACAACAGCCCTGAGGACAACAGGTCTGCGGCCAGGGCAGGAGGGCGAGATGGACACCTAGCAGGAGGCTGGGCTGAGCTCCTGGTAGAGCCAGGGTGGGACTGGGGCAGGAAGACTCCCTTCTTCAGCAACGACAGGGCCACATCCTGAGAAATGGAGCATCAGACAAACACCGGGGGCGGAATGGCAAGTGTTGAAGGTGAGCACAGCGCAGCTGCGGCCTGCAGACCGGCTACAGTGGGGGACCTGGCCAGGGCTGTCTAGAGATGGCCACCAAAGCCAGATCCAAAGCACAGGAAGACCCTTTGTGGAGATAGGGACCTGACTGCAGGGAGCAAGGAGGTGGCTGATGTGGACCCACCAGGAAGGGAGGGGCTTGGGCTGGGGGGTCCCACAGCTCCAGCTAAACGGAGCTACCCTGTGCTATGCTGCCCCGCTGAACACCAACCAAGAGACCAGGAGCAGGGAGTGCTCTGATAAGAACATGCAGCTTTCAGGTCCGATGTGGCCAACCTTTTACCAGAAGAAGGGGTCCTGCTCTGAGCACAGCAGCCCCCTCTGCCTGGGATCTCACAGGACTCACTTCCAGGCTAGCACCCTGGCCCTGCAGCTGACTCTGGCCAGGAAGACACATGTTAGCTGCTTGGACTCAGTACCCTGCTGTGGCTGCAACTCCCCTGGAAAGAGAGCTGAGTGTTCTAATGTTGGGTAGCGCCACCTGGCCCTGTGCCCAGGCGAGACCCTGCTGGTCCCAGCATCCTTCTCTCCCATAGACCATACCCCGGCTCCCACCCCAGCACTCTGGCCAGCACTGCCCCCCTATGTCACAGTCCTGTCAGCCCCTCACACACTGGCTCCTAGCTGCTGCCACCCACCTTGAGCTGCCTCTGATAGCCTCCTGCCTGTACCCCTTTGGCCTGAGGGTAGATGTGGGCCAAGAACTTGCACCGGTGAGCTCCCCCAAGAGGGAAGTGAACTCAGGAATTCCTGATGAGGATTCTAGGACTGGCTGGGGAAGCACGGGGCTGCAAGCATATAAGCTATTTCCTTTGTGACTGACACCATCCTTGGAGTGGTTTTCCTCTGGTGTCTTCACTGTTCCACAGCTGCAGATGCATCTAACACAGGTGGTGGGTGCAGGGACACCAACACCACAGATTCCTCCACCCCATGCACCTGCTGGGACCTCAGCGCATGGTCTGATGGTGGGGCCCACTTGCCCTCTCCCCACTAGAGAAGTCTGGGAATGCCTGTGCTCCAGACAACCTCAGCAGCACTCAGAATGACCCAGGCAGGTTGCAGAGGCTCCTGCCTACCAGACCCAGCACACAGGGCTCTGGGAAATGGAGACGGGCAGTCAGTGCCAGCCAAGGGCAGGCGTCACCACCAACAGAGGCGCATTGGTCACTGTGTCAGCAGTGCCCCATGTCCTTCCAGCCACACTGTGCCCAGCAGACAGGCAGCCCCACTGAGTTGTCCCCAAGCTTTCACCACAAAGGGAGGCCCAGAAGGGTCTGAGGTTTGGCTGGTACTTCATGAAGGGTAATAGCGTGAAGCCCATCTTCGTATGAAACCTCTGCCTCTCAAGTCAGGGCATTGCCCTCCGAGCCTGGTACTCAGTGGCCCTGGCTGGCCAGGCCTGGTGGCTCAGCTGCAGGCTGGGTGGCCACGGGGCTGGCCTGTCCGTGGTGAATGAAGCGCATTCATGTCCACAGCCCAGCCCCACAGCTCTGCTCCCAACATGAAAAGCTAAATTCATGGTTTGGATGAACACTCCTGGCTTTTCTATAGTCAGGCTGACTTGAGCTTTTCAGTCCGTAACAGAACTGAGGACTTGTTTTACAGATGAGGAAACTGAGGCCCAGGGTGGGACAGTCTGGGCCCGGACCCACCCTTTCCAGCAACAAGTCTGCATCTCCACGCCTCTGGGCCTCCGCTGGCCGCTCCTGCGATGCCTTCCCTTAAGGCCCATTCCAAACGTCCTCCTCTGTATCAGCCCTCACCCACTGTGTTCCTATGGTGTGTCACCTGTCAGAGTCGCAGCTGGCTGGCACTTTCTGCAGCAGTGCCAGCTGTGCAGTCACCTGTGCCTGGGTGTGGGGACTAAGCTGTCCGTGTGTGTCCTACATCAGTCCTCAGCCCCCTCAAGAGGGAAGCATGCTTACATTGTGTGTGTGTGTGTGTGTGTGTGTTGGGAGGGGGACAGGTTCAGAACAGCTGGCAGCTCTGTGTGTGTGTGTGTGTGTGTGTGTGTTGGGAGGGGGACAGGTTCAGAACAGCTGGCAGCTGTGTGTGTGTGTGTGTATGTGTGTTGGGAGGGGGACAGGTTCAGAACAGCTGGCAGCTCTGTGTGTGTGTGTGTGTGTGTGTGTGTGTGTGTTGGGAGGGGGACAGGTTCAGAACAGCTGGCAGCTGTGTGTGTGTGTGTGTTGGGGGGGACAGGTTCAGAGC
>CAUYLG010000504.1:0-36005 GCA_963573385.1 Cacajao melanocephalus
TTGGGTGGGGGGGGGGGTGGGGGCCTGTGGGGGGGTTGTTTGGGGGGGGTGGGGGCGTGTTTGGGGGGGGGGGGGGGGGGGGGTGGCCGGGTTGGGGTGGGGCGTGGGGTGGGTGTGGCCAGCGTTGGGCGTGGGGAGGGGGGGGTGTGGCCAGCGATGGGAGTGGGGATTTCTAGGGAGACTATCTCATGGGGAAGAAGAGTCATATTGAGTATGGTTTTCAAGTAAGCCTTTGAGTAAATGAACTTCAGACAGTTTTGCTTTATGCATGAACAGCATCAAAGCTTTCTCTAAGTCCAAGTATCAGCTGAGTGAACCCTCACTGACTTCCTGTACAGCTGAGTGGGTGGTCTTTGGGGTAAATAAAGAATGGGGCTCCCTTTTTGATGTAGAGACATAAAGGGAAAGGACAAGTCAAAGCCTGTCCCTTTTCGGTTGGACACCGCGGAGGCAAACCGCGACAAGACGGACGCCCTCTGGGGTGCAGAGCCGCTCCCACGCAGGCCTGCTGAGATGGTTTGGCCATTTTCAGGCTGTGTTCCAGAGGGCTGCTAACTGTCTGCTGTGAGCAGACAGCACCATCCCTCAAAGGAGCTCCCACCCACAACTCAAGAATGTCCTGCTGTGGGACCGGGGGTAGGACAGTAGATGGCATTTAAAAGTGTGCCATCCTCTGCCTTCTCTCTGAGCACGCAGACATACACAGACCGTCCTATGCAAGTTACTTGCTCTGCAAAACTGGATCATCAGATTCACTATCAAAAGGCAACAGAGGACGAATCTGACAGTGAACTCTGAGATTTCTTTTCAGCTCCTACAATGATAAAGAGGTTTGCACGTCAACACGGGTGCGCTGAGACTGCACTGCAGAATGTTCCCCACTGAATATGCTCCGAGCACCAGCTTCCGAGACGCAGCCGTGAGGTCTGCAGCGGCCGTCTCCACTTCAAAAGACCCCTGCAGCGTAGTGGAGAGTTATTTTAGTTAGTTAGTTAGTTAGTTAGTTAGTTATTGAGACAGAGTCTTGCTCTGTTGCCCAGGCTGGAGTGCAGTGGCGCAATCTCAGCTCACTGCAACCTCTGCCTCCCTGGTTCAAGTGATTCTCTTGCCTCAGCCTTCTGAGTAGCTGGGACTACAGGCATGTGCCACCATGCCCAGCTAATTTTGGTATTTTTACTAGAGACAGGGTTTCACCATGTTAGCCAGGCTGGTCTTGAACTCCTGACCTCAGGTGATCCACCCACCTCGGCCTCCCAAAGTGCTGGGATGACAGGTGTGAGCCACCACGCCCAACCGTGAACAGTTATTTTAAACCTCTGGATTCATCCTTAACAGATAGATCTGTTTACTTGGCAAAGGGCTGTCACTTGGTAACAGGTACCAAAGGAAACTCCTTGGAATGGCATCCTGGAATCAACCTTTTAGGCATTTTAGGGGGAATTTTGGAAACTTGGTACCTGTCATACTTCCTTGATTCAAGGCCTGAAAAGAGAGTGAGAATCTCTTTATTCTCAAAAACCCCACTGGCTTCCAGCGAGCAACTGTCTTCCCTGTACGTGCTCAGAAACTTGCAAAATCCGTTCTGAAATCTTGTCTTGGATTCACGGCAAGTTTATTCACCCTGTGGTGCTCAGCAGCTCCTTCAGCATGTTGAAGACCGAGTAAGTGTCGCAGGCCAACCATTTACAGCCTGGGTCTGGTCTCTGTGACCCACAGAAGCTGGAGTCAGCCTCCGCTTGCACATTCCACGGGCCACGCACTGCAGGCCCGTCGGCCAGGGGACCCAGGCTGGAGGTGGAATGCTCAGAACCTTTCACAGCCCATTCTTCCCTGTGGGACTTGCTTCCATCTTAGGAAGGTTTGTTTCATCCTCTTCAGACTCCAGATTAAAAAGGCTGCAGCGTCATGAGACTTTCTGAAGGGCCAGGCACGTCACTGATACCACCCTTTGTCTTTAGAGCAATTCAGAAAGGTGCTGCTATCATGAAGATTAAATAAGAAAATACACTGCATTGCTTTCAAAAGTACCTGGTACACAGGAAGCACTCAATAAACCTTCTCTTATATCAATGTTTGGAGCACTGAACTACGTAAGCAGATGCTTAAAATGAGAATTATTCTTGGACATATCTCACAGCTGGAGGGAGAACTTCTCAGCACGGCCGAGAGAGAAGCTTCTCGGCCTCGGGCAGGTGGAATTCGGGGAGACTGGCCAGAGTGCAACCAACGAAACCAACCCTCCCAGAAGCGGGGTTCACCCACTTAGTCATCCCCTGTGCCATCCTCGCATTGTAAAATCAAACCCCGAGACTTATGTTACATTTCATGGGATCTCAGGTCTCACACCTTCGACAAAGCAGGCATGAGAGCCTCGAGGTCTTGTTAACGGGTGGGAGAGACGTGGCCGGAAGGTGCTGGTGACCAGGGGCAGAGCCATCTCCGCTGGCGCCTCCAGTTACTGCAGAATCCCTGCTTTTTCTTCAAGGGTCCCCATCTCTGCAGATTCCTCCCCCTCTACCCCCACTACCCGCACAGCACCTTTCCCTGTGCCTCACAGCAGCCAGTCCCACTTCCTGCATCGCCACCAACATGGCCCAAGTCGCTGGCCCATGACACCACAGTCATCCCCCTGCTCTGCATCGTGGCCTCCCAACAGAGCAGCCAGAGTGACCCCCAAAAGCCTAAATCAGCCCGTGGTGCCCTCACTCCTCCTCCAGCTGCCATCACCTCCTGGGTGAAGGGGACGCCAGTCACAGCCCCTGTAGCTCTGCCCCTCTGCCCTCTGGCCAGGCCACCCTGCTGTCCCTCCTGCCCAGCACCCTCCCAAGAGGGACTTCTGCATGTTTGGTGTGAGTCTCCCCCGACGCCCACGCTTAGCACCAGGCTGTTGTGCACGACCTTCCTCCTCTGCCTCTCCAGCTGGTGATGTGCGCTGATGTCCTGCAAGGCCCGCTCCAGGTGCATCGCCTTTGACTGGCACACTGAAAGGACAAAGGGACAGATGCATTCTATTGGAGAGGACTTCCCTGGGGCCCAGCAGGTCAGGTTCCTTTCTCTAAGTATGGAAGACATTTTTAAAAACACGGAGTCTGTCAGGGCCTGCTGTGTGCTGTGGCATGTGCTCCTGGCCACTTTGGACCCAGGGTCCACCATCCCCACCATGACCATTGAGTCACATGGGAACCTGGCCCCACAGTCCCCCTGTCCACCATCAGCCTGAAATGCCATCAGCCTGCGCATGCGGCCCCATCCTCTGCACAGCAGCCGGGGAGACCTGCTCCCCAGAGCACCTGCGGAGCCCTTGGTGAGGGAGGAGCGGGGCAGGGAGGAGACGCTGGGCCCAGCTCTGCTGCCATGGATTGTCACAGCCGTCTGGGCCTCCACGCCCACATCTGTCCCACTATGATGGCGCCGCCATGACGTGGCGGTGAGTGGACACTGTGTGGGGGCCGTGACCAAGCTTGACACCTCAGTGCTCAGGCTGGCCATTGCCATGGATGCAGCGTGAGGGTGACATGGAGCTCAGTGTCGTGCTGCGGGGCACGCCTCGTGACTGTACGAGTCATGACAGCCAGGGGCCCCTACCTGTGTCACATGTCATTTAACAAAAGGATGCGGCTGGCCCAGGGCTTTCAACCCCAGGCCAAGGACCTCCAGGGACAAGGCACCCTCAGCACAGGTGCTGCTCTCATAAGCCCTGAAACCAAGCTGGCCTCACGGGAACCGTGCACACTCCCTTTCGGAAAGAAACACCGCGATCCGATCCAGAACGAATGCCGGCGTGAGAAGGCGGGAAGCTCCCCCACACCGATACAGAGACCCTCCCAGCCACTCCGCCATCTGAGCCTTGACTGTATCCGGCCCCAGCCCTAGCCTGTCCCCACCATCTCTCTCATCAGCGTGGCCAGAAGGAGCTGCCTGGGCACCTGAGATCCCTGAGGCTCCTCTCTGGGGAGAATGGGAGTGAAGGGGAGAAGCTGCACCCCCGGGGAAACGAGGTAAGGAGGCCCCAAGTCCCTGAGCCGGATGTCCCAGCACGGATGAGCCACCTGGGACCCCTCTGTGTGGCAGGACTGTACAGCGGCTCCTGCGGATGGGGTCTCAGCAGGCCCTGCCTCCTCACGAGTCAGCATTCCCTACTCCCCGCAGGAGAGCCTTGGCTGTTCCCTGCATCTCCCTTTGAGTTTCACGTTTTCAAAGCTAGGTACCCTGCTTTTCACAAAACCACATTATCGTCCCTTTCCCTGGAGCACATGGCTTATAAGAACACAGGTGTGGCCAGGTGTGGTGGCTCATGCCTCTAATCTCAGCACTTTGGGAGGATGAGGCGGGTGGATTACCTGAGGTCAGGAGTTTGAGACAAGCCTGGCCAACATGGCAAAACCCCATCTCTACTAAAAATATAAAATTAGCTGGGCATAGTGGCACGTGCCTGTAATCCCTGTTACTCAGGAGGCTGGGGCAGTCGAATCACTTGAACCCGGGAGGCAGAGGTTGCAGTGAGCTGAGATTGTTCCACTGCACTCCAGCCCGGGTGACACAGCAAGTCTCTCTCCCCTCCAAAAAATAAAGAACAAAAACAAAAACCACACAGGCATGCATACATCACTCCTACAAAGACAGCCTCAGGGGAGTTACTGAGCAGAGAGCGCTCAAGAGAACAAGGCGACTGCAGTCATTTCCATGAAACATCACGTGGCCCCACAGAAAATCAGGACAGGCTCCAGCCTTTCCATATACCTATTTTGGAATAACAGCAGGACGACACTTAACCACGTTCCTAACTTTACTATAATCTGTTTGCCCCGTGGACACGCTGACCACTGGGCAGAAGCTGTAAGCATGAGGCAAATGTGGGGACAGCGCTATCTGGTTTTTTTGTTTGTTTTTTGAGACTGAGTCTTGCTCTGTCACCCAGGTTGGAGTACAGTGGCACGATCTCAGTTCATTGCAACCTCCACCTCCCGGGTTCAAGGGATTCTCCTGCCTCAGCCTCCCAAGTAGATGATATTACAGCCGCATGCCATCACGTCCGGCTAATTTTTATATTTTTAGTAGAGATGGATTTCACCATGTTGGCTAGGCTGGTCTCGAACTCCTGGCCTCATGTGACCTGCCCACCTCAGCCTCCCAAAGTGCTGGAATTACAGGCATGAGCCACTGGGCCTGGCCGGACAGTGCTATTTGGATGACGAGTTTAAAACTGCAGCACCAAAGTGATCCCTTCCACAGGCTTCAAGCATATGAGTTGAAGACAATAAATCCATTATAATGAAAGAGCAGCCAAAATGCGGTGACATTCTTAGAAATGAGGAAAGAACTGAACTGACAGGATAAAAAGCCTCATGTCATCATATTCTTCTGACACAGAAAGCCCCACATGGACACAGGTACCCATTCAGCAGTGACCGTCAAGGCCAAGGAAGTGCCCTGTGGCGAGCAAGAGAAAACGGAGCTCTCCCAGCAAGCAGGGCTGCGGTGTGAGCTGGGAGGGAGCGGGGCATGCAAACGTGGCTGAGTTACACAGCATTTACGCTCACCTGTTGAATTAGGTGTCAGCTAAAAGGAAAAAGGAATGGAAACTTAAATTCTAGCCATTCATCATCTTAAAACCGCAGACATTTTCCTTGAGCGTGGACTGGCGTGGCTTTGGCGAAAGGCCCCTCCTACCTCGCAGAGTCTCGCTGCTCAGCTGCGTTCTCTGCACGGCAGTCACTATTTCAGAAACACGGTCCTGAAACTCATCCTGATAATCTCTTAAGAGTGCCTAAGAAGAACAAAATGCCTTTATATCTTGGTTAAGTTTCTATAAAATAAGAACATACACAATTAGTAAAATTAACCATATTATTAATCATCACAGTATAATTATATGATAATGAGTTCAATGTGTCTCTACAGAACAGTAACACACCCACGCAGTTACTATCACCGGGCCCGGATGTGTTGTGAGCTGCGTGGATTTAAAGCAGAAGCTCTTCGGCCCAGGCGTGTCCACACCAGCTGGGAATGTCTTCCTGCTCCCCGTGCCTCGGCTCACTTACAGAAGTTCTCACCCAATATGACTCAGTACATCTGGTATTTGTACTTACTTTTTTTTTTTTTTTTTGAGATGGAGTCTCACTCTGTTGCCCAGGCTGGAGTGCAGTGGCGCGATCTCTGCTCACTGCAACCTCCACCTCCCAGGTTCAAGCGATTCTCCTGCCTCAGCCTCCTGAGTAACTGGGATTATAGGCGTGTGCCACCATGCCCAGCTAATTTTTGTATTTTTAGTAGAGACAGGGTTTCACCATATTGGTCAGGCTGGTCTCGAACTCCTGACCTTGTGATCTATTCACCTCGGCCTCCCAAAATGCTGGGATTACAGGTGTGAGCCACTGTGCCTGGCTGGGATTTATACTTTCAGAAGCAGCACATGTGATTTTATGCCTTTAAAGTATTTAAGAAACAGAAAGTCAAGGATTTCAGCAATTTCCGTAGGAAGGGCCACCCACTGGTCGGCGGGGCAAAGCTGGGTGCGAGCAGTGTTTCTGTCTGTTGTTTACTTCCTCACGATGCTGGCTCAGGCTCAGAGCCTCTCATCACCGCCTGTGAAATGGCACCGCCCTCCTAATCTACTATCCAGACCCGCCTTCTGGAAGCTCAGTTATCACGAGCACTAGGTGGAAAACACGTGGACCGGTGAAAACAACTTAACATGTAAATGCACATAATAAAATTCCAGGCACAAGAAATACGAACGCTTTCAGGGAACTGTGGGAGCAAAGCAACTGATGTCCTGATGGACAGTTCTCTTCTCCCCTGAAATTCTCTCAAGGATCTTCCATGGGAAGATCGGACAGAACTGGGACACTACTACTTAATATTTAATATCAGACACTTTTTTTATTTTTGAGACAGAGTTTCACTCTTGTTGCCCAGGCTGGAGTACAATGACGCGGTCTCAGCTCCCTGCAACCTCCGCCTCCCGGGTTCAAGCCATTCTCCTGCCTCAGCCTCCCGAGTAGCTGGGATTATAGGCATGAGCCACCATGCCTGGCTAATTTTGTATTTTTAGTAGAGATGGGGTTTCTCCATGTTGCTCATATCAGACCCTCCTAAATCACAAGAGCATAACCAAACTTAAACAGGTATTCTTTGTTTCTAGACAATCTCTCTTTTTCTATAAAATGGAGGAACTCATATGTTTGAAAAACATTTTAATAACAAATTGATAACATTTCAGTATCAAAACTAGAGGATTTTATTATGTGGAGTACAGATAAAGTTATGCAACTTATTCAATTATTAATTTTACTGAGTTGGAAGAGAATGAAAATTAATGTTATATAGATCTATTCTAAATACACTAATGTAATTTACCGAAGGGATATCTCTAATTCTGACCTACAAAGAGAACAGATTAACCTTGTTTACAGACGTTTTATTGTTGTAGTAATTATGCTGGTCACATTGTTTAAAACAAAAGGTAAAACAATGTTCTCAACCAAAAGTATAAAAACATCCTCCTACGATTTCACCCTGGAGAATTGCCAAATATGCTATATGGAATAACAATTTTCCTAACTTTCCTTTCTAGAAATTATTAGTAGCTTAACAGGAGCTGTTCACATCGGATGACATGCTGCACCAGATCTACTTAAACTAACACGTATAAACATGTTTCCTACCATTTAACATTAAAATTGAGAATTTTGATTAACTAAAATAAGATTTTAGTTTTTTTTTTTAAGATTTTAGTTTCAGAATTTAATTTGATTAATTAAAATGAGAATTTTGACTTAGAAAGTTGAACTGCTACCACAGCTATTTGCAGTAATTCATTTCATGGCCAAAACATATTTTTTCCTTCTGATTTTTGCTCATAATCCCAATCTTGTGTTTTGTTTTGTTTTTAGGTTTAGTCTTCTGTTTAATATGTATTAGAAAGCAGAACTCCCAGAGTGAATACTATCTGCAATTGAGCATGAAAATAGTAACGATTTTGGCCAGGCACAGTGGTTCGCACCTGTAATCTCAGCACTTTGGGAGGCAGAGGCGGGCAGATCACCTGAGGTCAGGAGTTTGAGACCAGCCTGGCCAACACGATGAAATCCCACCTCTATTAAAAATTCAAAAAAATTAGCCTGGCGTGGTGGTGGGAGCTGATTCCAGCTACTCCAGAGGCTGAAGCAGGAGAATCACTTGAACCCGGGAGGTGGAGGTTGCAGTGAGCCAAGATCGTGCCACTGCACCCCAACCTGGGTGACAGAGTGAGACTTTGAATAAAAAAAAAAAGAAGAAAAAAAAAAGAAAGAAAGAAAATAGTAAGGATTGTATACTCTTCAAAAGAAGACCAGATTGGGAGCGTAATGGAAAACTTGTATCTGACACAGGAAGGGCTTTCCTTTTTCAGTGAGGGCTTCTTTTACTTCCATAAGATTATATCTCTTTCGACAAGCATAATTCAAACCATTTCACCGGAAAGAAACATTCACTGCATAAATTAAAACTCTGGCTTCTGGTGAAGCTGTTTTTACCTGAATGGCATGACCCAGCTGGCTCACGGCTGAGTGTGTGTTTCTCTGCAGACGCTGCTGTTCGTTGTGCAGGGTGGAGATCTGCGCGGCCTCACTGCGACTCTTTTCAATCTTTCCCTGGTGCTGTCGTATAGAAAAGAACCAAAGACAATTTAAAGTCTTAAAACCTTGAAGCTGAAGCGGTGGAGAGCCGAACCTGCCCTCTCCTCTGAGGAGAGCATCGCTGCTGATGGTCCCCGTCACCTGCCCCGTGAGAGAAGACACCACCCTGTGTGGGGCTCACTGTGGCAGGGGACGCGGCGCCACAACTCCAGGTGAGCCAGGGGCGCGTGGGGCATGGAGCCACAGGAGCCGCTGGGGAGGCATCACCAGGGCTGAGCCTGAGGGTCCCAGCAGGTGCAGGGAGGCAGAATGTCCTGGAAGAGGGGCTGCAGGTCTGGCCTAGCCATGCCCGCTGGGACTCCGCAATCCCCGTGAGTGAGCTTGGGGTGGCGCGCTGCCTACGGTGCCTCTGGGGAGCTCAGCCCAGCCAGAGTCCTGGCACAGAGACGGCCAACCCCCATGCCTCAGGAGCAGGGGGACAGGGGCGAGCTGGGCCCAGTGGGGCAGGGAGCCTGCAAAGTGGCTGAAAGTAACCATGGAGCAAAGACGGCTTCAGGAGGGCACAATCAGGAAAAAATCGCTGTATTTTCCGTGCGAGCTCCTCAAAGTGGAAAGGCGTTACAGAGAACTGCAGAGGAGGGAGACTCCGAGAGCCCCGGAGGGTGATGAGGGTGCCAAGAGCACTGGGCCCCATCCGTGGGAGACCTGAGGGTGGGGCTGGGGAAGCTGTTCCCGCCCTCATCTGACTAAAGAAGAAGCTGCAGCAAAATTAAGTGTCTGACACCCAAAGGCTCAGAGCCTGCTGGGGAAGAAAGCAGCACCACGTGCCCGAGCGTCAGAAAGCAGGACCCTGGCCTGAGCTCACAAAGCAGCACCCTGGCCTGAGTGTCAGAAAGCAGGACCCTGGCCTGAGCTCAGAAAGCAGGACCCTGGCCCGAGCGGCGGAAAGCAGGATCTGGTCTGAGCTCAGAAAGCAGCACCATGCACGTTAGAAGTCACCTGCCTGTGCATGCTATAAACCGTGCTCTAAAGCCTCCGGTGTTCGCCAGGAGTGGAACTGCAATTCCAGGAATATCCACGGCGCCAGGATGGCCTGTGCTCAACGTGGGGCTGCCTGAGCTTTGGGGGATTTGGCTGTGGGCAACAGAACGATGGGGAACGAGCCCTGCATGGGGACAGGGAGGTGGAACTGTGCTGGGGGTGCTGAGGGACGGAGTTGCATGGAAATAAAGTCACCACCTGTTGGGCAAGGGACACAGGACTTATCTTCGTGGGGTTCAGGGGAAGCAGGAGCATGAGTCACAGGCAGGAAGCTCCACCTCGGGGAAGGTGAGAGGCCCAGTGGGCCGGCAGGACCAGGAGGCCAGCGCGTCCGTGAGGTCTGCAAGGCTCCTGGGTGGACCATGCTCCATCTGTGTCCCAGCCCAGGAGCCCCCGAGGAAAGGCCATTTCATTGCAGGGCCCCTGACGCCAAGCGTGTCACATGCCAAGGCCACGGTCTGTGAGGAGTGGGGCATCCTGGCCTGCGGGAGGCAGCAGGCATGGCCACCGAGAGGAGGTCGGGCTTCCAGTGACCAGAATCACCGCCAGGGACTCACAGTGCAGACGCCAGGGCACCGTGGCTTTGTTTCCCACTCTGCCTAATGATCTTAATGTTAATAAAGAGCCTTTAAAAATCTCATCCAAAGGATGCTGGAAAAGCTGCCGGACTCAGGCAGTGCCCCCACCAACAGCACGTGGTAACAGCAGCAGGCTCTGCACCCAACCCAAATGGGAAGCCTGGGCATGCACTGAGGGTCAGCAGGCACACCAACAGCCACTCTTGACTGGCTGCTGGCAGCACAGAGACTGTGATGTCTTGGAGAGCCACACATCCTCAGGGACCCTTAGTGGGGACAATCCGTGTTCCACTGGAAAAGGCTTTGGTGGAATGTGAGGCGCTCGGGGCTCACCTCCGCAATCTCAGGCACACTCAGGCACTCGCAGGCAGGTGTCAAGGCCCCTCCTCCACGGAAGGACCCGTGTCCCTGGCCAACGATGGGGGCTGGAGTGTGATTGTGGAGCAGCGACGCCTCGGGTTCCCTGAGACCTTGTTGACCAACAGTCTTGACCCTTCTCATAAAGTCACGAAATGCTGTGAGGCTCTCAGGCTATATGGGGATTGCTGTTTCCCACTGTTTTCATTATTGTAGAGTTACACTGGGCACTCCCAGGGAACGATGTGGAGCTGTTTCCATTACAGTAGAATTACACCGCGCGCTCCCAGGGAATGATGTGGAGCTGTCTTCGTGACTGTAGAATTACACTGCACACTCCCAGAGAACAACGTGGCCTGGAACCAGGTGGCTGGATGCAATGCTCAGCCCCACAGCGTTTTGTCATTGTGAATCTGGGAATATTTTTAACCTCTCTGAGCCCCACGGTTGCTGCCTGTGAGCCTTGGTCTTCAGTGCCGAGGAAGGGCATGATAACCATGCACACCCGTACCTCAGCGCCCCAAGAAAGTCTGAGCTTAAACATGAACGCGGAATATACTCACTTCATTTCAGAAGTAGTATGAATATCCCTTAATTAATTTCCAAATTTAGTGCAACTACATTTTTTTTTCCCAACGAAACTTGACAGGGTTATTCAAGGACAGTCAAGAAGAGCTGAAGCCCACTTGGCCCTGATGCTGCTAAGATTCCAAGAATTCTAAAGGGATAATAATTTAAAGATGAGAACACGTGGTTTCCTATTGTCACTGTTAGAAGTCCTGGGAAACTGGGGGCTTACACCAGAAACTTCTCGTCTCATGGTTCTGGAGGCAGAAGTCCAAGCCCAAGGTGTGGGCTGGACCCCCTTAAAGACCCCAGGGAGGACCCCTCCTGCCTCCTCCTGGCTCCGCCTCTGCTTCCGATCCTTGGCCGGCAGTTGAATTGCCCAGGACACACGGCCACGTCTGAAATGTTCCCTTCCTCTGTCCCTCCGTGGCTTTCTCTCTGTGTTGAGGCTTCTCTGCCTCCTCCTCTACGGACACTCGTGATGGCATTTAGAGCCCACCAGGAGGACCCAGGACACTCTCCCACCTCAAGAGTCTTCATTTAGCCACATCTGCAAACATCCTTTTTCCCAGCCAGTTCACATCCTGATGAGGAGCTTCCAGGGACCCCATGTGACAAGAGCAAATGATAGAAAAGGATCACCTGAGTCCGTGTTCACCCCACGGCGTTCTCCGCGTGTGCTCCCTTCCTTTTTAATCCTAAGAACCCACCTGCAGGTAAGACTGAGCGGCGTCATCAAGAGACGTTGTCTTTGGTGAGGTAAACAGATGGTAGGGGTATTATAGTCCTCTTTCTGGGCAAGCAGTGGTGTCGCACTGCGGTTTTATCTGCCTTTCCCTGGTAGCTCATCATGAACGTCATTTTCGGTGTAAAATCCTATTAAGTCTTATACCTTGCACTTCTTTGTTTCAAGGTATTCCAAAATATTTTGATATTTTTTAATGCTGTTGTAAGTGGAATTGTTTTTTTTGTTGTTTTTTGACAGAAAAAATTGTTTTTTTTTTCTTTTTTTTTTGACACTATTGCACTCCTGCTACCCAGGCCTGGGGAGTCATGCCCTACAAACCATCAATTTCCATCAGATGGGTTTTATTTAACCCTATATATCGCGACTTACTTTCCAAATCTGACTCTGGCGACACGAGACAAGGATTCCGAAAGTCAAAGTATTTTACCCCCAAAGCATGTTTCTTTGCGATGGTTTGAAATGGTCCTGCAAAGCTATCCTTTGCTGGGGCATGAGTGCATCTGGAAGTCTGTTAACATAGCTACATCTTTTCCTGCCAGGCCTTCCCAATCCTGAAGAGAGGAACTAAGAGTTTAGCACCTTTTAAAGATCTGAATAGGAGACATTTGTCATCTACTGTCTCTAAGGACAGCCACTATAAGATTCAAAGGAACGTTTGTCTCCACAATCTTTTATCTTAACCTGAACATTCCCTTTCTATTGAACACAGGTCTTCAGACAAACTCAACCAATTGTCAATCAGAAAATGTTAAAATTCACCTATAGCCCGGAAGGCTCCGCACTGAGTTGTCCTGCCTTTCTGAACCCAACCAATGTATTTCTTAAATGCATTTGAATGACATCTCATGCGTCCCTAAAATGTACAAAACCAAGTTGCCCTGACCACCTTGGGCACATGTTCTGAGGACCTCCTGGGGCTGTGTCGCAGGCCAAGGTCATTCATGTTTGGCTCAGAATAAATCTCTTCAAATATTTACATGATTTGACTCCTTTCCTGGACAGCTGCTAGCACAATTTGCATTAAAAAGCGGATGGTTTTCCCATTTTGCGTGTTTTGCTCAGGCTTCCGGAGCTTCTCTCCCTGCCACGCTGGCGGTCCTGCAGACCCCTTCTCCCCGGCATGGCTATCGCTGCGCTGAACCACTGCCCTCCACGATGTGACATTTTCAGAACAGGAATTTAATCTCATCTTCCCGGCCTTCTCACAATCCCTCCGACGGTGTCCGGTGTGTCCTCCGTCCCCCAACGAAGGACAGCTTTGCTTGCAGGAACATTGCAGAATAAAGAATAATCTTCCTGGTCCCGCCTGACCAGCAGAGCCCGGCCCATGCTGTGTTAGCCTCAGCCAGCAGCTGTCGCTTCCTGGCTGTCCCAGCTTCTGGGCGCTGACCCCTGCCCAGCTCACAGCACAGAGGCCGCAGCCTCTCCCCAAGAGCTCCTGCCGTCAGCCTCCAGCCAGGGAAGGGCTCCTCGTCTCAGGAGACCTCAGCTTCGGGCACGCACGAGGCAGAAATCCTTCATTTCCCAGACTAGGCCATGGCTGAATCATAACCACCTGTATGTAAGCCCAGGCGCCTCCACTTCCCCCCCGATCTGTATTTTACAATCATTCTGTGAGTATTTTATCGATCTACCTCCGTATTCAACTGTATACTCCAAGAGGGGTGACTAGAAGAGCTTCGTCTGTCCCTGCCTAACTACTGCGTGCCCAGCGCCCACACAGCACACAGCAGACAATTTTAACAGTCGGGGAGGGCCCAGGCGGGAGGGGAGGGGAGGGGAGGCCACGGGGCGGAAGGGGAGGGGAGGAGAGGGGGGGTAGGGGAGGGGAGGGGAGGGGGAGGGGAGGGGAGGAGGGGGGGGGTAGGGGAGGGGAGGGGGGGTAGGGGAAGGGAGGGGAGGCCACGGGGTGGGAGGGGAGGGGAGGCCGCGAGTTGGGGAGGCCGCGGGGGGAAGGGGAAGGGAGGGGAGGCCCTGGGGCGGGAGGGGAGGCCCGGAGGTCCCACAGGGACGGGGGTCCCACAGAGATGGAGGTCCAGGGCTTCAGGTGGGAGTCAGGGGCGGGAGGACAGACAGGCCCACCCCAGGGTCCTGGAGGTCTAGATAGGCGGGGGCGGATCACGTGGGGCGTCTGGTGGGGCCGCCGTTCACTGATAGCCTCAAGCCCACACGGTTCTCCCAGGCCACGCGTGGGGCCTCTGACGGAGGCCTCTCCTCCCTCTCCCGCACTTGGCTCTGCAGCTGCAGGGTCCGCTGCTCACAGAAGCCCCCCCCCCCCGTCGTCCCCCCCCCCCCCCGCATCGCCTCTGGCTTCTGGCCTGGGCCCCAGTGACCTGCACGGGGCGGGGGTGGGGGAGTGTGAGGGGCGGGGAGGAGGCGGGAGCGAGGGGCGGGAGAAGCAGCAGGAAGACCGCGGGGAGGGGCCCCTGGAGCCACGAGGAAGCCGGAGTCCAGAGTCCAAGCACTGAGGAACGTTCATCCCTCCTGAATCCCAGGCCTCACTGGATCGCAGCCGCGCCTGGTTCTCACGTAACTTGCGGAGCCCGTGGACTAGCCGTTCCCAGAGGCGGGGCGCTGAGTCCCAGGAGCAGGACCTGAACCTGGAAGAGGTGGGGCGAGCATCGCTCTGCTTCCCCCTTCCCTCCCCTCTCCCCCACACTGTAGGGGAAACGACTCCCTCGGCTTCCTCCCCCCCCAGACTGTAGGGGGAAATGACCCCCACTGTTTCCTCCTCTTCACATACTACAGGGAAATGACCCCCACTGCTTCTCCCTCCCCCACACTGCAGGGAAATGACCCTCACTGCTTCTTCCTCCTCCACACTGCAGGGAAATGACCCCCACTGCTTCCCCCTCCACCACACTGCAGGGAAATGACCCCGACTGCTTCCACCTCCCCCACACTGCAGGGAAATGGCCCCCACAGCTTCCTCCTCTTG
This sequence comes from Cacajao melanocephalus, assembly GCA_963573385.1. NCBI lineage: Eukaryota > Metazoa > Chordata > Mammalia > Primates > Pitheciidae > Cacajao > Cacajao melanocephalus. The sequence goes on from CAUYLG010000504.1 coordinate 14,851, forward strand.
ACACACTGCAGGGAAATGACTCCCAGTGCTTCCTTCTCCCTCACACTGCACGGAAATGACCCCATATTTTAATTCTGTGGCTTCTCTCATCACTCACAGTCCAGCACTAGTAGGTAGCAGTTGGGGAAGTGCTGTGCGTGTGGGACACACTGGATTTTGAAGGCTCTACACGAAAAAGAATGTAGAAAATCCGAGTGCATTTTATGTATAGATTGCATGATGCCGTTGGGATATATTAGGCAAAATAAAATATATCACGACCTATTACACCTGCTTCTACTGTTTCCACATGACTCCTAGACGACGGACAATGTCTCGAGGGACTGGGCTGCTCTGGACCCCTCCTGTGCTGTCGCACGTGGTCAAAGTCTCCAGGACTGTCGGTGGCAGTGCAGGACGGAGGCTTGGTTCCCTGTTCCAGCGTGTTTGTAATACATCACGTCCGTCCACTGACTTTGTTTCCAGACGTATTTACACAGCAGCTGTCGGCTAAGCATGCACAGAGGCCAAGAGAACAGCGGTGAGAAGGCTCGCATAGCGTCTCAGCTCAGGATTTGGCAGAGGCGACGGGAAATGGCATGTGATGTGATCGTGGAGAGCATGCAGGATGTTGGTTAGGAACATGGACACCCGTTTGTCCTGGCACCAGTGGAGAGGACGTCCTCCCTGACCAGACCCGGGCTTCTCCACAGCGTTTCTCACTCAGCGTCAACTCTGCTTGCCATGAGAATCCCCCATGCCTGCGTCTGACATCTGATCAGTTATGCGTCCTCCGCCATCCCCCAGGTGACATCGGGTTCCCCAGGCCTGCCTTCAGCAAGACTCCTGGTGGGTGGGTGGGTGGGTTTAGCCCGAGTGCCCTCCAGCCTCGCAGTGATCTTTTCACCAACCTCTGACCGGCTCCTTGGCTAGATTCCACTTGCCTTGCTGTAAGCAGAGTTGAGTCCAGCTCTAAACTGAGGTGTTTTTTTCTCCTATTACAAAGTTTTGGAGTACAAACTGCTCTTACCACTTTAATGACTCTTTGGCTCTGTCCATGTCATTGGAAACCCTGCCAAGAGGTGTGACGAGTTTGCTTCCACCTGAGACAGCCAGAGGCCGTCTGTATGTACACAAGTCAGCCCCGCAAATGGTGTTCTCAGGAGCAAAGAACATTCAGGACAGCCCGTGTCCAGTGCTGCACGAGAAACTTCTCTTAGAGCTGGAGGCTGAGCCACCCTCCCCCCGGAAGGCTCTGGCGTCGTGGAACCCATCGCGGGACCAAGAGCCCATTCCCGCACAGCATACCCTTGCAATGCAGTCGGCCTGCGTGGTCCTCACCTCTGCACTCCCCTCTTCGTCTCCATTTTCTATTTTTGTTTGTATTCCACTAATTCCTTGTCTTGCTACAAGAATTCTTCTTGAGAGAGATCTGATGAAATCATTTACAGACTGCAGCATCCAGCTGTCTTTGAGCAATCCTCCTACTGTACTGAAGACAGCATTCCTCTATGCGTTCTTGCATGCAAAGCTAGTTTCAGAAAGTTATATTTAGTAATATTAAGCAAGATGTAAATTGAATGACTTTAAATTGAATAAAGTGTATGCAAAAAGTGAATTTTCAATTCCATGATTTCATCCAGTTTATTTCAAAAAGTCACATAATCCCAAAAGATACATACTAGACTTCAGATTGAGAATAGAAGCCAGTATCTTGTGTAATTTACCCAACAGATACCTATGGGCGCCTAGTCTGCACTGGGTGACATATCATTAAACAACTGCAAAGAAAGAGCAACCAACATCTCACACCACAGGGAGAAGCTGCTTCATTTAAATAAGTCACTCTTTGTCCACAAAGACTTAGAAGGCTCTGGACAGTCTCTACATCGATGTTAGTAATTTTCCAATATTTAGGTACCGGCAGTTATAGAGATCGGACAAACCCAAAGTCCCGAGACTCCCTGCCTGTGCTTTGCCTGTTCAGAACATGCTATGTATTTTGCTCAACTGAGCTAGGCCGTTTTTGTATTTTGGGATCTATTCTCATACAAAAAAGGCTGAAGGGAGGAAGGTGGAACCTTTTTAAAGCCATACAATTAACCTAGAGTTTCCCAGGTCTCTCTCTGGGGTTAGATTACTTAGTATTTTATATTATTTTTAAAAGTTCCAAGTTGAAAAGTTGGGACCACTATCTCCAGTTTAACAACATTCATTTAAGCCTATAGTGTCTATAAAAGAATAAAATGTTAAGATTTAGAAGCGCAGAGAAAGATAAGCTCTAATCCCCTGAGGCCATGTGCGTTTTTAATCTGAAAGCCATGGTTACCAATTTCTGTTTGAAGCAAAGTTGAGTTTTGTCCTCTTTCCTAATCTGTTCTTTGGCATCTCTGTAACTATGCAAACAACCCTAGGCCTTACCTGTGGCACCCCGCCCCCACAGCCCAGGCCTCCACGTTCTCTCACCTGGATGGCCACACCACCATCTGGCTCCTCAAACTCTCCAGCTCCTGCAGAAGCCTCCTCCAAGCTGCCATTCTTTCTCCTCCCATTCTGGCAACCAGAACGACTGAAGTCAACTGGGGGGCCCCACCCCCTCCTCAAAACCCTGCAGAGGCTTTCCACTACGTGAAAAACACAAGTCTCACTTCCTACCATGGTTTTAGAAAATGCCCTCTTTTACCACTGGGTAGCACCAGGTGGCCCCTGGCTCTCTCTAGGCCCCGCTTGCACCCTCCCCTCCTGGGGCTCTGGCTCTGGGCTCCCTGGTCTTCTTCAGCCTCCAGTTTGCCTGCCTTAGCTTCTCCTTCTGTCTGCAAGGCTTCTCAAGAGCATTTTCTCACAACAGCCTACCATCTCCACAGGGCCTTTATTAGACCTCCAGGAATTCCCGCACTTTACATAGTTAACAGTTACTATGTATCAGCGTACATGAAATCTGTGCTTCTGCCTGCTGGAGTGGTGCTCCCTGAGGGCAGAGCCGCACGGTTTCAGGACAGTGGAAAGCACTGTGAGGCCAGTCCCGAGGCAGAGGTGGCAGCGGAGGCTCCCATCAACACCTGCTGAATTATGCAAGAAACTGGCTTTGATTCCCAGTCTCAAGTCTAGATGTCTCTTTTGAGGGTATGTGATTTTTGGAATAAACTGGATGAAATACTGGAAATAAAAAAATTATCACTTTCTGTACATCCTTTCCCTCCTGTAAGTCATTCAAATTAAATTTTGCTTAATGTTTACTGAATATAACTAAATCTTTGAAATCAGTTTTCCATGCAATAAAGGAGAGAGACGGTGCACACCAGAAAATCATCCAGTGCTTGCTGGTCCGCGTGACGGACCACGGTAGAAACTGAGAAGAAACTCAATCTGTATTCATACTCAAAGTTTTTGTCACCCCAAACTTTACTTTTTTAAGCATTAAAATACAGTAAAAGCGAATCCTATAGTTCCAATACATAAATATCTCGTTCTATCAAAAATGTCTCCACAAGTTTCTACGCTCTAAGACACTCCTTCCTTCCTGAAAGTCCTTATTTTTATAATACATGGACTACAGTCACCCTGCTGTGCAGCAAACAGCTCTCAAAGCCTGTTCCTCCTGTCTATCTGAAACTCTGCATCCTTCAACCAACAACTGCCCGTCCCTCTCTCCTCCCATGAAAGCCCTACCCATTCTCCATCCCTGCCTTGTCCGTCCTCCTGGTCACAGGTCATTGAAAGGTACACTGGAAACAGGCAAAGGCGGGAGGAACAAAGGTGCAGAAGCAGCAATGAACCTGTCCACACCGAAGGTCCTGCCTGCATGTGCCTGGGTCTCGACCTGCAGCTCCCAGGGCCTCATATGTGACTTGTGGAGTTTTACAGTCAAACATACCCTTTTACATGAGGCTACCCCAAGTGAGTTCATGCACGAAGACACATCTCACCAGGATGGCTCATGTACACCATTTACTTATTACTAGGGATATTTTAGGAATTTCAAAGAGGCCACAAAGAGACAGCGTTGCTGAGAATTAGCTCAGACAGGCCTGGGCAGCTGGACGGCTCATGAGACTCACAGACCGCCACCTGTGAGCTGTGTGATGAGGCACAGAACACTTCCCCACAATGGCTGGGCGCAGTGGCTCACGCCTGTAATCCTAGCACTTTGGGAGGCCCAGGTGGGTGGATTACTTGAGGTCAGGAGTTCGAGACCAGCCTGACCAACATGATGAAACTCAGTCTCTATAAAAAAAGAAAAAAATTTAAAATTATTTTTTTCTGACTGGTTGAAAATTCTTACCCTTTTGGTGAAATATATATATATATATATATATATACTTTTTAAAAAAAGACTTCCCCACAAATTAAAAATACTACCTGACACAGAAGTCATATTCAGTAAGTGTTTAATGAAGAGTAGACAGATGGAAAGAGACAGGCGAGGAAGGCTGATGTTACAAATATAAACTTTGTCAGCACTTTCAAAACAACAGCAAATACACTTAAATACATACAAAGTTTATTAAAAATAGATTGCAACTGAAATACAGTAGAAATGGAAACTACAGCAGTTTGGATATTTTCTCCATAGTAATGCACAATTAGGAAAAGCACTTTTACACATATTCACATTTGACCTAAATGCCCAAAGATGGCCAAATCCACTTGTTGATGGGTTTTACAACCACACATACAAATATCCCTGTATGTAGATATTTACATGTATTTGCATGTTGTCATGTGTATTTCTCTATATATTAACAGAAAAGTAATTCATCTGCATCTCTTTTAAGAAAGTGTGGATTTAGTCACCTAAGGCTGCCAGTGTTCTCAAGATATTTGGGAGGTGCCTGCTTTTCCTAGAACTTCTGCCACGAGCAAGCAAATCCCTCCGAAACACCCAGAACCATTTCACTCTCTCACTCAAACAAGGACACGGTAAGAGCACACTTTCAAATAAGAACCCTGATAGACATAAAAAATATTTACACTCGCATTTTAATGATTTATCATACAACTCTTATTAAAAGTGATTTCTAAGGCAGTAAGAGCCCCTATGTTTCTCTTTGAAAGTGTGCATTTTCCCCTAACATATATACGTGTAAGAGAACAATATGGTACAGAAAAATCATCTGGACCCCACTGAGGGCTTTGTCAAATAGAAAATTTGCTTGTAATCACAAAGCAATTTATTATCTTAACACCAGACAACATAAAACACACTGAGGTCCGTCTCCCCAACATCAGCCACACATCTATAGCTGAAGAAATGACAGTGGTAACTAATAATTCAACAAATTAAAATTAAATAACTCTATTATAGTATAAAAAAATAGCTTGAACTTTCATATGAGTTATTCTTACAATATTTAAGTTACAGATGCCCTGTCGTTGAATTCCTTCCTTTTCCTGATGGCATACAGATGAAAAATCTATTTCTTCTTCAAATTTAAAATCTCTGAGTGACAGCTGTGCTTGAGGGTCCCTACTCATCTCCCATTCTTCTGTCATTCCCAGTCACATGAACATTGCTCAAATGAGATTTTACAGATGCCTTGGAAGAGCTGAAGTATTAACTGTCTAATGTAACTGTCATCTTCAAATTCACCATTGATTTATTAAGTCTAACAATAATCTGATATTTATAAAAATAAAATCCCCTATGCTTAAATCCTCAAAATTTTCTTCTTTCAGAATTAAAAATAATCAAATATTTAGAATTGATGAGGAGTGCTCAGATTTGCAAGGAATGAGATGGAAGTCCTGGATGTGCATCATCGCCCAGGAAGCTTTGGCCTAAACCGTTTCACGATGCAGACTAGAAGAACAATCAGGGTCAGGGGACATGAGAGGAGCATGTCATCATATGTTCTTTCTTGGGCAGAAGAGTGTGTGGTCACTACTAAACAGAGGCCACCATAGTCTGAAGAGTTCAAGCTATTGTCTGCTTGACAGCAAAAGTGAAGTTTCTGCAAAAACAGAAACAGAACTTCTCTGTGCTCCTCGGTGGATGATGGAGGGAAGATGGGACAGAAGACACACCCATTCTCCCTCCTGCCCTTAGTGCTGTCGCCTTCAAACTCAAGACTCCAAAAAAGAAACCAACAAGAAACTTATCTTCATGTGAGTTAGATAATTAAGAAATCAGACAGTGTTTAAATTACATAAATGGCAACCTCATGATTAAGTAAAATAAAATTTCTTGGAATTAAAACATTTCTAAATCCCAACAATTGTAGAAACAGAAATTATAAATCACTTAGAAATATAACCCCCCTCCCCTTTCCTCTTAAATTCACACCTACACACCCACAGCTGAGAAGATTTTGGGTAAAGACAAGGTGTCCTCCTCATTTGTTTCTCATTTTGTGTTCAGTTCATTCTCCAGTTCTGTTAATTTACGAGAAGCTTTCACTTTATTGGATACATCTTGACCTTGTGAAAAAAGACGCTGGCGTTCCTTGAATGTCAAGTTTTCAGGGGCCCCAGAACTTCCAGGTACATCTGCATCTTGGCTGCATAAGAAGGCAACACAAAAGATTACTGGACAAACTACAAACAATCTGCCAACGATTACATACATTTGCATAATGGGCAATTAAAATTTTCAGACTCATTCTTTGTTGTGTGATAACCTTTCTTGTCATTGCAATTACAGGGGCTGTATTTAAACCCATCTAGAAAAAAAGGGCAACATGTTCTCTTTACTAAAACATTCACTTTCCACAGTCATTTTCAACTTTCGAAAAACCTGCAAGTTGGATTTTAGGAGGCAGGCAATTCTTACCAGTTAAACAAGAGTCACCTGAGGGGTACAGTTGAAAAATACAGCATTTAAAGGAATCTTACATGTACCTGAGAGGCATCTATAAATATACCAAATTTAATAATAAGCGATAGAGTGGTACTGATGGTTTTTCTGATTAGTTCAAATTCCATGTTTTAAGAACAGCCGGGGCAGAGAGTGAAGCCACAAAGTCTGCTGATATAACTGGAAAGTGCTGTGAAGAAGGGAAGGGTCATCAGGTACAGATAAGGGCCTCATCTAGCACCATTGTCCATACCTTTTAGAGCGCTTCTCTCTTGCATCACGATACGCCTCATGGGTTCCAACAGCTGCCCCAGTAGATCCTGGGTAAGAGTTTGGTCCTTTTCCGTGAAAGAAACGGTATAAGTTAAAGTACTTGATTATTTCCAAGCTTTACTCATGATAAAGACGCAGTGCTCAGAGAATAAAAAATACCTTTACTGAATAAGTAGGAAGGTAAAAGACCCTTTATATTCTATCAAAGTTTCATCAATTTGAAATTCTTCTCTACTGGTGGCCTGAGTAATCCAATTACTACTCTCAAAAGGTGCTAAAAAATGGACCTCATGCTCTTCATTGTTAGAGAGGAATACGGGCCATGGCCCAGCTCTACCTCTGAGCGGCAGAGCAACTATGGGTGAGTGTAACACCAACCAAGTGGTAACATTTGCCCTATTCCTACTGACTTCAGTGGCTTGTTGAGGATCAAAAGACGTGATGCAGACAAGTGTTAAATGTATCCAAGTAATATCACTAAGTGTATCCAAGTAACAATAAATGTCATATCGTTAAAATCGTAATGCAGTGAATCAGTATTAATATATTTCTATTAATTGTAGCATTAGAAAAATTCACACTTGAAAAATCTGCTTACAGTGGAATACAGGCTGGAGTAATAAGTGCTCAAACTATTCAGCAAACACTGACAGCAACGAACACTGGATTAAACAGGCCCCAATAGTACAATATTTTCACATTAAAATTCTTTTTCAAACAACTTGCACAAAAATACATTTTTATTTCTCTTCTTATATAAAAGGACCTGCTGTGCAGAACTCATCTGAGGCACTGCAGATGGGCAAAGCTGCCTTTTGAAGGTGCCTCTTTGCACTGCCCCTTTACTCAGGCTTCCCACCACCACTGCGAGGATACCATCCTCAGCGAAGACTCAAAAGACTCAACAAAAACACAGCTCTATCTTATGACAATCTATAGTGGGCCTTTAGATAAACTGCTGCATAGAAAAATTTTTTCCATTTTAATTCCAAATTTTTTATCTTGCCTTTTTTAAAAAACATTATGTTGTATCTTTTGAGCTTTCTTTTAAGAATGATATCGGCTTTTCCCACTGGTAAAATTAATTCTTCAAAATCTTCAGAACTTTCAGAGTATCAAACACCTTTAGCTGAGTCTCTATGAATACTCCAAATCACGGATCATTTTCAAACAGCTTTAGTGATGAATCTTTCATATGGTGCTATGTTCAAATCTGTTATTACTCATTCCAATGCACTCCCTAATGCTGTTCCTCTCACTGCCCAGTGGAAGAAGCCAAGTCCGTCTGCAGAAGCATGCTTTACCGAGCACTCCTGACAGAAGCAGAGCTGAGCAAGGAATGAGACATGCTAGCAAAATGAGGAGGCAAGGTCAGAATGTGACCTGCACATGGTGCAGATGGCTCTGTACATTACGAAGAAGTCTTCAAAGAGGTGGAGCAAACAGATGTAGGCTATGACCTGGTCCTGTGAGGTACTTCATGTGTGAAGTAAAATAAGGGTTAGTGGTAGGACTGAGAGCCAAGATGGTGAGCACGGACACCTCACTGTAATACTTGGCTACCAAACCCCATGTTTCTGTCATGATACTTAGAAATATCTCTAAGCTCAGCTTATACAATTCAATACAAGGAGACTGATGGCATTCTGCTTCAAAATTTACTATTATTCCATAAATTTCTCTAAAAGGTGAATTATAGATATTTACAACAGATATTTCATAAAAAGATTTAATTCTGGCTTCTAAAGTGACTCCACCTAACTATTATTAAACCTTCAAAGTAGATCAAAGTTCTGATCTGGGGGAGGGAGAAAGACAGAATTCTGGCAAAACTCATCTGTTATTTGAGTGACAGTTACACCAGGATTTAGAATATTCTTCTTTCAGAACTGTCGAGTCCTATTCACTGTTTATGCAGAATGAGGCAGGATTTGGAAGACTCTGATACACTCATTAAAAGTAACATTCCTGTATTTGAAGATGTTTAGTGCCAGAATTCCAGTTTCATTTAAGGTAAGATTAGTGTGAAATCTGAATCCTTATAAATTCAGTTATATTTTAAACATGCTGTCTCGAAAACACTGACTACTGAATCTATGCCTGTGACAGTCTCTAGACACTGTCCCCGCAGAGCCGTCCCGTCACAGCGTCTAGACACCGTCCCCGCAGAGCCGTCCTGTCACAGCCTCTAGACACCGTCCCCGCAGAGCCGTCCCATCACAGCCTCTAGACACCGTCCCCGCAGATCTGTCCTGCTCTACAGTCAGCTTAGGGGGGTTTAGCTAATGGCAGCTGCATGCCTGGTAAGGTCTGGCTGCTGGTGTTACTTGGTGCTAAGAGTGCAGATAACAGGAAGGAGTGAAGCCAGTTACATGAAAAAGGAATGAGAGGAATTTCACTATGACTGGGGTCTCTGCCCTGGCGTGAGGCAGCCTGCACCGAGATCAGAAAGCCAAGTTAACTAGCTTAGCAGATGCTCCAACCACACCAACCAAACCACCGTCAGAGTGTATGATTTACTCCATAGGCTACTTAACCCAGAACAGAAAGTTGTACCCACATTCAATAAGGAAAACTTACAATGTGATTGTAACACTGTCTTCAGAGACACTACAATATGGGAAAAGGCACTTATTCAAACAAATATAAGATCGTTTGCGGAGGTAGAAAGAGGAAGCCAAGACCAACAGTACTTCAAATTCTTTGGGAACAACAGAGAAGGACTGATTGTCAGCTGATCAAAGAAACGGAGCTTTTTCAAGTGTAGAAGAAATCAAAGTACTAAGATATCTACTAAAAAGCATCAGCACAGACATGACAATCAGAGGCAGAGGAAGATCACCATGCTGAGACCAGTGATCATGTGACATCCAAATTTCAAAGCAAGTACGATCGTCATGGACCATACTGCAGGGCAGGTGTGCAGAGAGATGCCAAGGTTCCAATCATTCAGACAAAGAGAGCTGATTTGTCACTCTTTTACCTCTACCTTTGCAGTGGCTGGGATGGCAGAAGCTGGATTTTTTTGGAGGGGGCGGGGGCTGGTCTTTTTTGTGAGTAGTACTGTTGGCTTTGGCTGAGGGTGACTGGAGTGAGTCGGAGAGAAAGACGCCATCGGAGGCTGGGCGTGGCTGGCAGGGGGGTGGCCGTGGCTTAAGGGGGCCAGGAAGAAGGTCCCCATGAAACTTTCTTGCACTGGAGTACTCATCCTGACCTGCTAGGCTGCAGTCCTCCTCCTCCTCCTCATTGCACGCAACAAACTTGGCAGTGAACAGCGAGTCAGGGGAGAGGACCTGTGTTTTGAGGTAGGAGGCGTTTCGCTGAGGCGGGGGAGGAGGGGCGCCGGGCGTGGGGGACGGGGACGGGGGCTCGTAGTCCTGGGGAAGCGGAGGGCGGCACAGACCAGGCGCCTCGGGCTCCAGCAACCTGCGCGCCGCCTCGTCGTGCTGTCTGCGCCTCTCAGCTTCCAGGCGGCTGTAATACCCTTCTTCCTGTCGCCTCTGTGGGCGAGAATAGACAAGAGTGTAAAGGTCAGAGGTCGGAAGGGAACAGCTGACCCACTGGGCCTTCACAGGGAACAGTCCTCATCACCACACTGACGTCAAAGTTTAATAGTCACAATTACTATGACAAAAGCAGCAGGTCCATCCAGAGAGTCTTCTCCCTAGACTTACAAGTACGTTCATACTATTCTGGATTATTGGACAGAAAACTGCTCAAAAGCACGGCATGGATGACCTCTCAGGCTCCTGCTTCTCAGTCACTGCTGCCTCTCCATTATCCCCGTGGACTTAATTCTCCTCTGCTTTCCTTCCTCCGTGCTCCTGCTACTTCCTTCTCTTTCTCCTCTTCTGTTTCTGGGAGGATATTAACTTACCTGTTACTGCTGTGTTTAAAGGTAATGCAAAACTAAAAACAGGCTGTCACTGGCTTTCTATGGCCAGCACTTTCTGAAAGGCAACCTTGCACACTTTTTCACTGAGCCTTGTATATGCAGAAGAGCAGTCCTTCCTGGACAAGGAGGATGCGATACAACCACCCTGTTTATTTCCAGTTAATAGGAAGGAAATCAACAGGAAACCATAAATGGAAAAAAAAAACCACTCATTTTCCCAAAGCAACAATCTTAAAAAATATGATTTCCACAGTTCTTAATTTGTATTTCAAATCCTAATAAACTCCCTAACACACAGAAAATTAGAGAGCCAGGCATTAACAGCAACAAGATATTCAAATATATTTTGACACATACTGTACATTTTTTTTCTGACATACATCTGAACAAGCTACAGTTGACAGTGTTAAAATTTTTTTAACATTAAAAAAAGTAACAGCATAGTTTTGTTAAAGGATTGACAAAAGTTTTAGAGCACAAGAAAAAAGTAAATAAGAAGGGGGATGAAAGATCAAACAGAATAAACTGCCTTGAGTAAATGTTTAATGTGGTGAAATGAAGTACAATGAATTTTAAATTCATTCAACCAAAGAAAACTAATTTTAGAGACCTTGCTGGCATTCAGTTAAAAGTTGTTAGTCCCTATTTTCAATTTCATGCTGAATTTTCGCCCTACTCCCTCCAGAGCGCTACACACACACAGACACACACACGCACACACACACGCACACACACAAAGAGTGAATAGGCAATGTCACTGCTTCACCTTTTGAGGGAGAAAACTCTTAAGAATAAATGCCAACCCCAATTACTGCCCTGAACCCAATTTCTCATTGTATCTTCTTGTTCTATGTTTAGGAATCCTGAAGGAAAGACTCTTATCTTCTTGTCTACACAAAGTAAGTGTTCCCTTGGAGTGAGGAATCAAATCAGAATGACTTTCTGTGGCTTTTAAATGCAAGCATCAAGAATCTTAGTATTAACATGAAGAACAGTTGCTTGATAACATTTTAGGCAGAAATCAAAACATCCTTTTAGTTACACCAAGAGCAGATACAATTACAAGATGACTTTATTCTACCAAATGAATGAATGGCACATTTTTCTATAACAAACCAAACCTATCAGTTTTGGACATTCTGATACAAAAATAGGTTATTCACCTTCTTTTTACAGTGACCACTTAATTATAGAAGCAGTTACTAAATCAAGTGTATTTGACATAAGCATGAGTTATAAAAACACGCTGGAAAAATTAAATAACCCGAGTTTCTCCACATAGGAAAAACATGGCCTGGTCCTCTCTGCATGCCGACTGCACTGCCGTGACAACCCAACTGGCCCTGCTGAGGACCAGCATGGCCAGGACTGGGCCCACCTACAGCGATGGGCACCGTGCGGGGCCTGGGATAGTCAAGCTGGCACTGCCCTGGAAAAGCACAGCCCTCCAAGCAGCCAGGGAGGCTGTCATGGAACAGCAAAGCAACAGCAAACACCATCAACACTTAGACATCGAGCAGCTCAGCATTTTGGAAATCTGATTTCCTTAAAAGATCATCAAGTTTGACTTACCATTACACAAGTGAAAGACTCATAGGGAAACCTAATCCTGAAAGCTCAAACTCGTTGAGAGAACTTCAAATGCTCTTCAGACTCAACAGATAATATGATGATAAACTTGGAGGGCAAACGTCTACAAAATGCAGAAATCACTAATTTGAATCCAGGTGTGTGTCCTTACATTACTCACTCTACTCCATTTAAGTGAATCATATCATATCTACCAAGCTTACTCTTAGACTGTTCTGTACCCTAACAGATCATATCACTACAAAAAACTCCCTACAAGTTCTTTTCTGTGAACAGTACACTGTTCTATTAATATAGTTCACTACACTATCAAAGAAGGAATTATTAATAAAAACTAAATTTTCCCCCATCAGAAGCTGTAACACTGAAAGCTTCTACCTTCACAGAAGGGAAGTAAAAGAGAAGAAGAGCTTCTCTCAGACCACACAGAGCAACACGCAGTCCCCTCGGGATGAGACAGGCCCTATGGGGAGCTCAATGGCTGCCGTCTCTTCATCCAGAGGGCGTCAGCCACACACAGGACGAAGGGAGATCTGGAGAGCAACATCTCAAAGTCCCCATTTCTCAGAATGTCAAAATTCGCTGTCATTTTAAAATTCAATTGAAAGGAGTACTTGACTTAAAAACACACTCACACATGAAAATAAATAACTCAGAATATTTAGTAGATTACATACTAAATCTTCCTGTATCATGTTTTCTAAGCCATCTGCTCTGTCATCGACCAGAAGGGAGTGATTTGAGTAAACCATCTATTCGAAATGTTGTATAGCAGCCGACTGTCTTACTATGCTCCTACTGCTTCCCATGGTCCACATGCCATTTAAACAATCACTGAACAAATGTCACCTTCACAATGACAAGCTGGGCCATGTCCAGTAAAGATGAGTGCCCGAGGAAACGAACCCTTTGCAAAGAGGCTCACCGCTACACACACCCAAGAGTTCAGAAGTTTGAGGGAGACAAAACTTGGCAGATAAAGGGATCTGGAGACAGTCCAGAAGAGAGGTAGGTGGGCCAGATGGGGTAAAGTTGCTGGTCCAATCACAAAAGCTGGGGAGCCAGGCCCTGCTCTGCCTCGTGCATCTTAAGACACACAGAACTTCCAGCCCGCTCTGCCCCAGCCAATGGATTACGTTCAGGCTAACTTGGTAAAATTCTAGCTGCCCTTAGAGGACCATAACCTTTTCTTCAGCGTCTCGTTTTGTTCGCTCCTCCTCCTGCCGGCGGCGCTCTTCCTCTTGTCGTGCTCGGTCTTCTGCTTCCCGTTTGCGCATCTCCTCTAACTGCTGCTGTCGCCTCCGCTCCTCGTCCTGCAACTAACAACAGGCTGACATGAACTTTCCCTCTATAAGCTCCACCAGCACCAGACACAAAATGCTCACATGAAGACAAGTAGACACACACATACACATACACACACAGAAAGTTAAATACAAAATACCAGTTTAAAATCACTGTTGGAAGATAAAATTTCATTTTTAGCTCTACCCTTTTAAAATAAACTACCTAAAAACTGTTTCCACAAATCCCAGAGTTATCATATACATTAACACATTCAACAAGCACAATTCCTTTACTGGGACAAATTTAGTTAACCTATTCATCTAAATTAATAGGCTCAAACAGACAGACCCCACTTGATGGACTGCAGAACACACTTACACACCTTCTTCCCTCATCCTCTTTTTATTTAATTTCCACTATGAATGTCTTGTAGAAGACGGAGGCCCTCACTCATCTCTCTGTAGGTAGGACCAGAAGCAGCCTATGTGACTCTAGTAGGGCAGGCAGTCGTCTATCTTTTCCAGGGACCAAGGCCTGCCACTCTCTCTCCTCTGCTCTTTGCCATCAGCTCCCTCCAGATCCCACACTGGACTTCAAGAGTTCCCTCCCAACTCAGTTCTCTTCTGTGTGGACCTAATGTTGACCTCTGAGTCAATACAATCCATTCTGTTTTCAGGTAACCACTAGTCAGGAAGTTCTTATGTTAACAATTTATTGATTGTTTTTCTCTTTTTGGTCATTCAAGTTCTGCCTTTTTGTAACAACACACAAAAAAACACCTTTCCTTCATATCACTCATATACTTAAGGATGTCTTCAAACACCTAAGTTTCTTCTTTTTGATTTTAGTTCCTTTATCCTTCTGCTCACATCTCTATGCACTACAGGTTGGAAATACCTCTTCTGAAGAAAAACCCTGGATTAACGACCAGTGCAGAACAGCAAGACTCTCCCTTTCTGTCTTGGATACATAGCTTTTCTGTTTTCTAGTCTAAGATAATGGTAACTTTGAAAACTGTGTTCTCCATTTCCTTCTGATCTGGCATAGACCTGGGCCACAGGAACACCCACAGCTGTATTATCATACATCATGAATCAATATTTCTAGGATCAAAATGAAACTTAAAGCCATCTGGTTTAATCTAGTTCAATCTCTAACCTCTGCAGGAATCTCCTACATAAAATTTCTATGTGTTTTAATTTCTACAGAATTACCAGTTTGTCTATAAATTGTAGCAGAAATATAAGAATGTTAACTTCTGGGATTTGAATTGTGTTTGTATGCATTTTTTTAAAAAATAAAAATCTAACAATTTCACTCTCCCTTGACTTCTGTGAAGAAAAAACTGTATCTGGTGAGAAAGAATAAATTAACCTGTGTTATTAGGCTTTTCTATGCCAATAAACAATAATAAAACATCTTAGAAAAAAATTAAAATTGCCTTTTCAAAGAGACAAATAATTGAACTGTCTCTTTAGGACAACCTATCCATACCCCAGAGGGATGTCAGGATGACTAGTGTTGAGGGTGTTTATGGCAGGAGAGGATGTCACTATGAACCCAGAAGGAAGCAGTCAGGGATGCCTTGCCCCTGAGAACCAGCCACAGCTCCCTGTGGGCTTCCTGCCCAAGAGGCCACAGCAAAGGATGGAAACGTTCAGCAAGAATTTCAGAGGTCAGGAGAAGTGATGAGAAATAGCGCAGAAACAAAAATAGCAAAATAAAGCAAGTGACAGTATTAAATATTCTACAGAAAAGTAATTTAGGGTGGAATGTAAAATTGCATTAATGTAACACGGGTCTTTTCCTTTCCAACAAAGCACAAACTAATGTTATGTCAATATTTTCTAGCCCTAATTAAAAGTAAGTGCTGAGCAAGAAAGTGTTACACAATGATAGAGCCAACCAGTTCTTTTAAATAGAAGCGTATTGTAAGAAATCAAAACAATGATCATTTTCATAATTGTAAGTACAGATGCTGCCTTATAAACCTATGAACAGGCACCTTCTTCTTAAAAACCTCGATTCTTCCAAATCTGGAAGGCAGTAAGAGAGGAGCCTCTCCTTGCGTTCAGCTTATTAGTTACTATTCGTAAAGGAGGCAAATTAACCAGCACCAGTGTCATCAAGACAGTTTCTTTCCACTCTTTGGCTAATTCATCTATTTCCATTTCTAAAACATAAACTGTTTTGTTCTTCAAAGCTATGTTGCTTTACTCCCACTATTCACAAAGCATTAATGAAAAAAATGAGAATCTCTTAATTTACTCAAAATAATAGCTTAAAACAATATATTGAATTGTGTGGGTTACTTATATTCAGTAACAGTTAAAGGATGTTTGAACTTAAATTACAAACTTAATCACCCTGCAATCCAGTGCAAACTGCCTACAATCCAGTGCAAACTGCCTATTACATTAGCACTTTGATTAAAAGAATGAAAAGTTACATGCTACCAAAGTAGCCTTGCAGGAAGTAATATTTGAGGGGAGAGCAGAATAAATTAAAAAATAACTATTACCTGATGAATCAAGACCATGCAGACTAAAAGTTATTCTAAATCAAGAACTATTTCAGAGCCAGTATACAGCAAGCTTGAACCAAGGTTCTGCTATACGGGTACTCCACATTCCCCAAAACAGGTGTTTTCATATTTTCAGGAGATCTATACACACACACACACACACACGTTGAGATCTGTGTGTTTCTAATTTTGTACCATGAAAATGAAACTTGTATCTGAACATAAAATAGGGTTATAATACCCTTTACTTGCTGACAAATCACTGAAAACATGGCTCTGTTATAAAGCCTTTTTCTCTACAGACTTTTTCTGTGCATCCTCCCTCCCACTAAAAATGTCTACCCTAAAAAAATTTTAAGGACAAAAACATGAAGAAAACTCCTGATTATGTCATTTATTACAAATTAAAGACTGAATCAGAAGGTTTTGGTGCCTTTAGTACCCTTTAACACCTGGTTTTTAGACCAAGCGTCTCTGTCTTATGAGCCTGATTTCCTCAGGAGGAAAGCGAAGTCCTCTCTTACAGTGGCAGAGTGTCTTAAACGACACCAGAAAGACCATCCACTACAGCATGTGGTACTCGGAAAGTGCCAGCTTCATTCCTGTAGCACAGCCACACACTCCTTTAAGGTTGAAGTAAAATGACCATTTTATTAGAAGTTGTAAGACCTAGAGCTCAGCTGCTGAAATGCCCTTGTGGCAGACACTAAACGGAGTAATTCCCAAGTAGGACAGCATGGCTCCAAGTGGCCTATGACATAAACTTGAAGTTCTTTTAAGGCAACTATTTTTATGCAACCAGACAAACTCTGTATTCCACTCTGTAATACATACACGTTGGCTTTAATGTGAACGTATTTCTGCTCCTAACTCCCTGAGTAAACAGCCTTCCTGGAGAGGCACTGTGACTATACTGTGGCTTTGATATTCTGGGGAGGGCCCATTTTCATTCCAGGGGTACTCCAATTTGAATAGACAGAATACTGTCTGACTTCCCACAGAGAGGTTTCTCTGGAGAAACAATTCTGAAGTTAGGCTTCCTACTAATTCCTGCTTGAAATTTTTATAAGGCTTTTAATTCAGCCCCTTCTATACCTGGGATGCTCAAGATGGGTATGGCCCATTTCCACAGTTCCACACACAAAAAAAGAGGAAAGCGGAATGGGGGAAGACCCAGCTTGGGTTTCACGTAAGGAAAACAGCAAGGCTGCTGAAATCTTTGAAGACATCTTCTCACTGCTATTACCCCAAGGGCTGGAATTTCTCCTGTGAGCTCTCCTGTCTCATGTTCCCCGAGTCAGCAGATGACCCATTAAAGTGTGTTAACAAGACAAACCTGAGCCTAGCCACTGAGAGATTTGTCAAACTAGGTAAATTTCCAGAGAATGGTTCCTGCCACTATCGTGTTATAAAAACAGGTATTTTTGTGTCCTAGAAAGAGCACTTAATATGAATTCAGAAAATTATGGTTAAAACCTTCACTCTCACTTGATCCATGTGATACGAGTATCCCTTATCCAAAAGGCTTGGGAATAGAAGTGTTTCAAATTTATTTTTTTGATTTTTGGACTATTTGCATATACATAAAAAGATACCCTGGGAACAGGACTCAAGTCTAAATATGAATTTGATTTCTGTCCATACACACTTTATATGTATAGCCTAAAGGCAATTTTGTACAGTATTTTAAATAATTTTGGACATCAAACAAAACTCTGACTGCAACCTGTCACTGAGGTCAGGTGTGGAATTTTCTACTTGTGGCATAATGCTGGTGCTCAGTGAGTTTTGGATCTGGGATTCCGGATTTTCAGATTAGGAATGTTTGACTTGTGCCGGCCAAGTCTCTCCCATGCTGGGTGAAGAGATGTAGCTCTCACCTGCTCTGTGTGACACTGGGCCAGTCTCTTCCATGCCAGCTTCAGCCCTTGTGCTCTGCCATAGAACAGGTTTGTCATGAAGAAATGAGAGGAATACATGCAGTATGGGCAATTTGGAGCAATGAAGGCACGAGCCACACACCTTGCCATCAGGGGGAAGGACTAGCTACTGCCTGAGGCATCAGCCAGGCAAAGCTGCAGCCACAGTCAGCGCCCTCCATGGTCCTAACTGACAGGCTATTCAAGGTAGAGACACGTTCCAAGGACAGGACAGAGTACTCTGAGGGACAAAACAGACGTCCTGACGAATTCCAGGTGTCCTGGATTTGCCCATGGACTACAAAGAAAAAGGTCTAAAGACACAATGGGCTATGTCATAACCTAGTGCTAAAGGAGATCCCTCCAGCAAGTTAGACTTTACTTTGAACACAACTTATACACCATCTCAGTCATTAGAAGATGACCTAATAACAGCTTTACTCTTGAGCTGATAACAGGAAGGTCACACACCTTCGAGAGCTTGGGACCTTGGCCCGGAATCCGATCCCACTCACTCTACATTACTGACTGCCTACCACACGCCAGAACTCTTCTAGAAAACTTGGACAAAGGTCACTGTTCCCATGGAGGTGGTGCTACCCAGAGGAGACACATACCGATAGAGTAATGTGTACAGCATGTCCACAGAGAAACAAGCAGGACACAGTGAGGCCAGTGGGCCCCCCAATAAGCAGTGGGGGCAGGTGGGCCCCTGAAAAGGTGGCATCTGAGAGTCACCTGCATGTGCCGAGAAAGCCAGCCATGGAGACAGGCAGGGACCTTCCCAGTGGCCCAGCATGTGGAGGGTCACTAGAAGGCAGGTAGGCAGGCAGGCTGGAGGGCAGTGGGTGAGGGCGTGAAGAGGGGATGAGACCCAGACAAACCAAACAGCACCTGCAGGCCCCAGGCAACCCTGGACTGCCTAAGTGAAGGGAGAGACTTATGAGGGTAGTGCAGACGTTCTCGTGGGACTGCTGTATGCAGTGTCAAGGCTGTCCTGTGAAGGGACTGGGGCGCAGTACCAAGGGATCCAGCCAGTCTCTCGCAGGGACCCAGGCAGGAAAGGAGAGAGGCTCTGGTGACAGGGGCGTAGAGGTTGGTCAGGTTATGAGGAGATCAAGCCAGGAGTTTCTGAACAGAGAAAAAAGGGGGTCATGGATGACTGCGAGGTTTTCTGTCTGAGCAACTCGAAGCATCAGCTGAAATGGGGGAGGCTAAAGGCAGAATGATCAGCAGTGCAAGGTGAGTTAAGGAGACAAAGACTTCAATTTGAGCACGCTGCATATGAAAAGTCTTACTTGACTCCATGTGGAGATGTTACATGGGCAGGTGGACATCTGAGCCTTTAGTGTGCAAGAAGTCTGGACTAGAAATTAAATGGGGACACTGCTGACATCAAAATGGTGCTGCCGTCTCAGATCGGAAGAGAGCACAGAGGATGGAGAAGTCTGGCTCTGGACCGACAGGGGTGATGGGTCACAGAGAGACCAGAGGGAAGAGGAGAAACCAGTGCAGGCAGCTTCCCAACTTTATGAAACTCAGCTGCTTCCACACAGGAAAAGACCTGCCTCATTTACCCGATTACCTACCTGAAAATCCTGTGATGTGTCTAAGAAAATATCTTATGAACCAACTGGGTAGTGTCGCTCACTACCAAATGTACAGTCACACATTTGTCCTTATCCGTATTAAGGAGAGGGCTAGTATCTTAACAGAATAGGGTCTCCTAGGGTAACATGTTAACTCTTAAATAGCAAGAATTCTATAGCTTTTTTTTTCTTTTTGTTTTTTTGAGCCAGAGTCTCACTCTATCCCCCAGGCTGCAGTGCAGTGGTACAATCCCAGCTCACTGCAACCTCCACCTCCCGGGTTCAAGTAAGTCTCATCCCTCAGCCTCCTGAGTAGCTGGGATTACAGGTGCCCGCCACCATACCCAGCTAATTTTTGTATTTTAGAGATGAGGTTTTGCTATGTTGGCCATGCTGGTCTTGAACTCCTGACCTCTGGTGATTCACCTCCCTTGGCCTCCCAAAGTGCTGGGATTACAGTTATAAGTCACCATGCCCGGCAAGAATTCTATAAATAATGAGGTGCTGTTAATAATATTTACTGAGGAAATGGGCTAAGAAATGCTCGGAAACGTGGTTAAGATCAATATTAATGCTCAAAATAATTATCTTTTAAAGAAAGAAAAACTCTATTTCTATGAAACAAAAATCTTATTGCAAGCATTATTCTTAAGTATTACTGTTCATGTGTCATAGAATTCTTCATAGTGTAAGAACTCTCTTTGGGCCTGTAGAGCTGGCTGGTATCTTCAGTGCCTCAGGTCAGTGCTCACCATGCCATGGATGCTAAGCAAGTATCTGCTGAAATAATATCTCACACTAAGGTGACTCTGATTAACATCTTCCAGATACACCTATGTACACTGAAACACACAAAGAAGTAGGGAGAAAAATGTGTACTTTTAAATCTTTCATGTAAAAAAAAATGCAGAGCTCAGAAAATATGACTTCCAATCACCAAGGAGGGGAAGTGTTTTTAAGAAAGAGTTCACACCTGTAATCCCAGCACTTTGGGAGGTTGAGGCGGGTGGATCACGAGGTCAGGAGTTCAAGACCAGCTTGGCCAACATGGTGAAACCCCATCTCTAATGAAAATACAAAAATTAGCCTGGCATGGTGGTGGCACATGCCTGTAATCCCAGCTACTCGGGAGGCTGAGGCAGGAGAATCACTTGAATCCAAAAGGAGGAGGTTATGGTGAGCAGAGATCACACCACTGCACTCCAGCATGGGTGACAGAGGAAGACTCCACCTCAAGAAAAAAGGAAGGCAGGAAGGAAGGTAGAAAAAGTTCTCTCAGAAGGAAGGCGGGGGGAGGGAGGGGAGG